>JAOWBN010177329.1:0-17624 GCA_028565015.1 Pinguicula moranensis
TGGGTCTGACAAGAGAACTAAACTAGATCCAACGATCAAATGGTGCTCATTAGTGCACAATATACTTGCTATTATAGTAACAGTGACTGTCACAGACAAATCTTGCACCTTATACATGTCGTTCCACAAATCCATCAGTAAATGCACCAAAAGTATAAATAATGTGAAACTAGGTATTGAGTCGGGAAAATATGTGCGCACATATCAAATTCAATGAGAATCAAACACATATATCAAATACATCAAGATATAAATGAATTAAAAAAATACCCTCACTTAAATTTGAATCACAAAACAACAACCCCATATTGCTCCCATGTTCAACAAATATAGAAATGCTTAAACACTTGGTAAATGAATCTACTAGATTGACGGGAAGGAACTTTCTCAATGGTTACATCTCCCTTTTTGATCATATCATGAATATAGTGAACTCTCCCTTCTATATGCTTAGCTTTGGAATGACACTTTGGGTTTCTTGATATGGCTATGGCAGTTGTGCTATCATACAAAATCGAATAGGATGTTCCATACATCGATCTATAAACAACTCATTCATAAATCTCTTCAATAACACTGCTTCTTTTGCTGCACTATTTATAGCCACATACTCAACTTCCATAGTAGATTGAGCAAGAATTTCTTGTTTCTTGATCTTCCATGAAATAGCAGCCCAACAAAACATGAATATAAATCCAGAAATAGATTTTTTGGTATTAACACAACCCTGATAATCTGAATCTAAATAACCACAAATATCCAAGGAGTTTCCTGATAAGAAAGTTCATAATACTTGGTATGTTTAAGAAATTTCAGAACCCACTTTACAGCTTCCCAATGAGCCTACTCTGGGTTTGACTCAAATCGGCTGAACAAATTCAATGCATAAGCAAGATCAGGTCTAATACAAGTCACAACATACATCAAGCTACCCACAACAGAAATATAAGGATATTTCCCAGGATCAAGGCAACGTGTATAGGACTTTGGGCATTGCTCCTTGCTCAATTAGATAGAAGAATGATATGAAATCTTTCATTCTGTTCGCATTGTCATATTAAACTTCTCAAGTATAGAAGTAATATAATTCTCCTATAACAATCAAATCTTTTGTGCAATTCTATCACGAACGATTTTAATCCCAATGATAAAAGAGCTTTTTCAAAGTCTTTCATTTTAAATACATAGAATAACCAATTCTTTGTCTCAAAAAAAATATTATTGTTGTTTCTAGCCAGAAGAATATCAACAACATATAATGTTAAAAACATAATATCTTCTCCCACTTTCTAACATATATTCAAGGCTCTGCTGAATTCTGAATAAAACCATAAATAGTAACCTTTTAATGAAACTTCATATTCCATTTTCGAGAGACTTTCTTTAAACCACGGAGAGATCTATTTAATTTAGATACCTTACATTCATTTACTTAGACCAGAAAACCTTCTGGTTGCTCCATATAAATGTCCTCTTCGAGTTCATCATTCACGATATCTACTTTACATCCATTTGGTGCAGCTCAAAATCAAAGTATTGAACGAAGGCAAGTATGACTCTTATTGATTGAATGCGTGCAACAGGAGAAAATATTTTAGCACAATCAATTCCATGTGTTTGATTGTATCCTTTTGCAAATAAGCGAGCTTTATACTTCTCAACAATACTTTCAGAATTCTTCTTCCTCATAAATACCCATTTTGCAGCTAATTCTTGAGTATCTGTTGGAGGATCAACAAACGTCCATACATTATTTTTATGAAAAAATTGAAACTACTCGTGCATAGCTTCTAACCAAAACTCCTTATTAACATCTGTCATAGCCTTTGAAAAAGTATTTGTATCATTCATATCTTCATTTAATGTGAGAATTTCAGAAATTTCACCATTATAAACATGATAATTTTAAGCAATAGGATAGCTAACAGCTCTTGAGCTCTTTCGAGCGGCTTCAGGATATACTTTTCTTCTTCTATAAATGGTGGGTGATTCAGTAGGCCACTCCAAAGAGGGTGAAAAATCCTCAACAGTTTGATTCTCATCAATTTCCTCAAGCAAATTCTTTTCTCCTTTCAAATTCTCATAGTCGAATTTATATTCTAAGAACTAGACATTGTGACTTTCTACTACTACCTTAGCAACTGGGTCGTATAGCTAGTATCCTTTAGACCAATCACTATATCTAATAAGAAAACATCTTCTAGTTTTGTAACTTAACTTATCTCTTGAAGGGTCAAGGATTAGTACATGAGCTACGCAACTCCAAACTCGAAGATGATTTAAACTGGCCTTTCTTCCAAACCAAACTTAATAAGGTGTAGTCTCAACTAATTTTGTTGGAACTCTATTTATAATATAAGCAACAATCAATAATTCATCATCCCAAAAATTAGTGGGAATGTTAGCATGAGCCAACATGAATATTACCATTTCTAGTAGTGTACAATTCTTTCTCTCTGCTATACTATTCTGCTCAAGAGTATAAGCCATGGTTTTCTTTTGAATAATACCATGTTCTTCACAAAATTTATCAAACATGGTAGAACAATATTCACCACTATGATCTATATGAAATGCTTTAATCTTTTCACCTGTTCTATTATCTACTTCAGATTCGAATTTCTTGAATAACTCAAGGGCATCAGACTTCTTATGCATGAGATAGACATATCCATATCTTGAAAAATCATCAATAAATTTGATAAAATAATTGCATCCATTTCTAATCTTAATGCTGAATGGTCCACATATATCAGAATGAATCACTTCTAACTTACCACAACTTCTAAGACCCTTTGGAAATGTTAATTTGCATCTTTCCAGAAATGCAACTTTCACTGGAATATACTCCTCAAATTTCAGATTTCTCAATAAACCATCACAAATAAGTTGTTGAATGCGCGAATTGCTGATATGAGATAATCAAAGGTACCACAAGTAAGATAAATTGTGGGCAAAAGATCTATCAACCAAATTGAAAACTTCATCGTCATTAAGTTTCAAACATACATATCTATGTTTTTAAAACCATATAAAATGACAACATCATCTTTAAACATAATAAAACAACCATACTTAAACAGAAAGGCATGCCGAATTTCTCTAAAGTAGACAACACTGTTAATAAATTTCTTCTCAAATCGGGAACAAATAGACAATGAACTAAAATAAAATATTCTTCACCTTCAAACTTCAACTCATAATCTCTAACTCCATAAATTGATGCCTTATCATCATTCCCCATTCGCACATAGCTCTTATCAAGTTCAGTTCTTCTTAAACTTTTGAACCCCTACATATGGTTAGAAACATGAATAGTAGCTTCAGAATCAACTCATCTGTTAGTGTTATGCCCTAAGGCCAATCACCTTAGATTTATATATTAATACTTTAATATTATATATATGATTGTAGCAATCTTCATTACTTGTTTATTTATATTCTTTATTTATATTATGTAAAAATAGTGAAGCCTAGCGTTGATAGCTTAGAGTGTATCACAAAGAGTTGTAATGATGAGACCACTCAAATTAAAGTTATCAATACTAAACGTCCCTAACCATAGTATTAGTGAGACGATGCATCACTAATACTGAAAGGTTAGTATGTTCTCAGCCAAATTCTTTTGAAGGAAATAGTTTATCTCATCAACTATAGTATAGTGACACTTAAGCTAGAAACATAGATGCTTATAGTTGACAAGTGCATCAAATTGACCCATATAGAGATCACCATATTGTCAATAGTTGACACTCTAAAGAATAGTGGGTATAAGTGATCCATAGACTTGAGATTACCATATAGAGGTCTTGAGTATTAATGTCACTCCTTGATTTTATTCGTAGTTACACCGTAAACGGGTAACAATGGGTAGTCTTGGGAATGATTTAAAGTACGAAAAGATTATAAGTGATCAATAAAAAATTCAAAGCTCTTAAATTGTTAGGAGAAAATATTTCCATGGCCACTTGTAAAAAGTCATGGAAGTCTTTGCAAAACACAAGTACAATTAGAAAGAGTTTTTAGTTAGAACTTAATGATCATGACTTCTGGTACAAGAAATCTTCTATATATCAATAAGGATGATAAATAACCTCAACATTCGTAAAGGATATTAATTACACAAGAACTAATTCTTGAAAGGATAGTCTTATTTCATGACTATTCTCAATACTTGGGGGCCATGATATGTTGTTAGAGATCACTCATGGTCTATGAACTATAATCAAGCATTAATGATTTATAAGTGTTTAAATTATTAAACATAATTTGATTATGTGAATTCAAGGTTCATTGCCAACATAATTTGAGGATTAATTATGAAATGATCGAAAATTTTGGGCTCATTTCATAATTTTCAAAAGTTTAGGGACTATTTTGCAATAACCGAATTGTTTGATCAATTCTACATGCTAGACATGTACTAAGACATGGGTTGGTGCATTTTTCTACCTCCAAGCATGTGAGATATGCATGTGTTATGATATTTGTTATTCTTTAAAGCATGTTAGACGTGCATTTTGACACTTGTTTAGACATGTGTCATTCTTAAGGAACTTTGGCTCTTCTATAAATACCCTAAGACTTCTATATGTGCGGGATGGTTGTATTTTTTTTAGCCTTGGTTGAAAATTGAGAAATCTCTTTGTCCAAAATTTGGAAAAATCGAAAGTTGTTTGGGAAAGGATTGGAAATTTGGAGAATTTTTTTATCTCATTTTTAAGGCTTGAAATATAGAGCTAGCACTTTTTGTTCTCACATATAAATTTATACATCTTGGTGTATTTATCTTCAAGGAAAGTGGTGGTGTGGACTACTCTAGATAGTGAACACTTGAACACCTCAAAGGAAGGAGACTGCTCTCAAGACTAGAAGTTCTTCAAAAGTTATAAAATTCCCTCCTCCCATGGCTAAAAGATTTTTGAAAATTTTGTTATGCATGCTTGATACACACTTATGTTTACGCTTTCACACATGTTTTGCATAATGACACGTTATATAGCTTTCGAAGATTTTACACCACCAACTATTAGGTTTGATATATGCATGATTCAAATTGAATACCACACTTGCTGCATTATTACCCTATTTTTTTTGGTAGTCTCGATTGTTCTGGTTGTTGTTCATATTTCCAATCGATGCAATCTTTTTCCAGTCAACTCTACAATCTTTGAAAAAATATCCCAATCGATGACATCTGTAACATTGCTTCTTGTCTATAACATGCAAGTTAGAATGGTCATTTCCACCACTATGAGAAGAATGTTGCGATTGCTGTGGCTTCAAGGTTCGTTTTTTGCTATTTGCATGTTTCTTAAACTTTCCTTTTTGGGTTTCAAGGACTTGGTGTGAGGTTGAACCTGAACCATCGGCACAGTTTCTACGTTCTCACTTTTACCAATTCTCTTCTTATCAACTTCAGCATCGACACGATTTATAAGATCCTCCACTGTCCATTTGCATTTAAAACAGAATATACTTATCCTATATACGTGTATTCATCAGGCAATGAATCAATAATACTGTTGACTTTTGTAGGTTCAACAATGGTAGTTCCAAAATATTGCATTTCATCAGCTAAAGAGACAATCTTGTTCACATGAGCATTGACGTCTTCATTATCTTCACACTTAGTCTTGATGAATGATTTCCAAATACTGTCTACGTGAGCTCGAAAATGTTTGACCATACTTCTTTTCAATAATGTCTAGAATATCCTTTAGATTCGCAACTTTGGTGTAGGTTTTCGTAGTGGTGCAGTTAAACATAAAAGAACATGGCATCTTGCTATCCTATTTTTATTGACCTAATTCTCATAGGTCTTTGCCAATGCAACAACAGTCTGAATAGCAGTCTCCGCAAGTTTTACCGAAGGAACATCAATAACTCTAGATAGTCTAGAAGAAGATCCACTTTTTTCTTCCAATCAAGATAATTAGCATCATCCAATGGAGAAAAATTTCAGCAAATCAACATAAGTTGAAGTAGTACTAGCAGAGGGCAATGTAACATCTGACCAAGAAAAACAATCCACGAGTTCTATCACATCAACTTATACATTATTGTCTGGATTACCCGGCAAGTATTTACGGAACAATAAATAATACATAACATAACACATAAGTTTATTGAATCGGATTACTCGACGGGGATTCACGACACAATAAACAAATCACACATAATAACACATTAATTTGTTACTCCGGATTATGCGACGGTGATTTACGAAATAATAAATAAACAAAAAACAAGCATATAAAGTATACGTAATCAACCAAAGTGACAATAACTCTGACACCCGATAGAGATTAAGAATTATTCACTAATAAAAGCTCATATAATCAACATTCCCCCACTAACAATATTTAAATTGAAGTTTTAATTTATTTATTTTAAATAAAAAAAAAAAAACTACAAATTTTTCCAACAAGTCACATATATCATCCACAATCAAAGCGTGAGTTCTCCATGACGTAAAATGTGTTGGGTTTTAATCAAGTTTCGGGTTTTCTCAATTTATCAAATTCAAAGCAAAAATCCAAAACCAAACCCATATAAACGTGTAATAAGCATGTTCTTGATAGTTGTACTTAGTATGACTGCCCAGGTAGTTGAAGGTCAGTAGATCACTGTTGTTACATCCAGTAAGTCTTTACATGACAGCCTGCATAGCTGAAGGTCACTTGACCAATGTTGTGGATACCCCCCACCTCATCCTACATGTGCTGATGTATTTTTCGTCTTTTATACTTTCTTATTACTTGTAAAAAAATTGTACATTTATTTTTTTATTAATGAATTTTGGCTTACCCAAAAAAGCATATTCTTGATAGAGGGATTAGCAAACGTACCTCAATTTCGAGATAAATTGAAGAAACCCGTGGAAGAAGATTCAGTTTGTTGGTAACGGTAATTCCCAAGAAAGATATTTCTACCACGTGCACTCTCTGACGGAATGAAGCAAGGCTGCTGGAGCCGTGCGACCATTTTTTGGCGACCACGGCGTCGCAGAAGCTCAACCTTGTGAGGAAGACATGGATCGGGAGAAAAATAAAGAAAATGAGAACGGATTCCTTGTTTTCTTCAGATGCGTATCACGTCATTTAAATTTTTGGGCCTAATAACCAATTGCAGTTGTCAATTTAATTGAGCCCATTCGTCCATTTATTTAAGCTAAACGAGCCCAGTGGCCAAAATTGGGTTGGGCTTGATTTTGTTTTGATAACCTGTGGTATCCGAATAATCCACAGGGACTCATGCACGATGCCCATAACACATGGATCGGGCCAAACATGGGGGATAACCCACTGGGGTTAATTTAAATCAATTTCAAGAGCTTTATATTTGGGTCAGTCTAATCGAGGCCCAATTTCTTCTCATATTCGTGTTGTCAAATTAATTAATCATAATTAATTTGTCTCGTCCCGATCTCAATCCGTTCGCAAAATTATTATGCCTCACATAATTAAATTTTTATGCTTCAGTTCGTCAAATAAAGCGATCCAGTACGATCCATATCCAGATCAATAATAAATTAATATTCTTTAATTTATAAATCATAATTGGCATCCAACAATGCATTATGATCCGATCGAGTATAGACAAATCGTTATCCTTTAATCTCATTTAGTATTAATTCTTTCGTCGCATTATATCCATTAATTAATGTCAAACGTACGAATGTGTCATCCTTAAACCATTAATTAATTTCTTGATCTTCAGTACATAATTGTTTATATGTGACTATCTAATAATCACAAGTGCATGCATAACAAATATTACTGCATTAAGAGGTCCAGAGATATTAATAATCTCATACAAACTGAGACGGACAAAAGTATTATCTTGATAATTCATAACTTTCAGCATGAATCATGCATATTCGAAAACTTACCTTTATAACCCCTTGGTTAAAAGGAGCGTTTGATAATCTCACGTAATACATATTAATCATCCAGAATTAGGAATATCTCATATAACTGAATTAATACTACTTTACTCTACTGATGAAACAAACACAATCCGGATAGCAAGTCAATATGGGTCAAGTCCAATACTATGTACCGCATACATTCATATTCATGTGATTAAATAGATACATCGTATCAATGATCTGTGAAACATGATCATACATTAATCTACATGCTAGTCCATACAGCCATCTAGTGTTCCTTTTGCTAATGACATTAGACTAGGGATTGATTTACAGTTTTGATTATAATTCATGGAGTTCCACAATTCGAGTCCTCAATTAAAATGATCCATAATACATACAAAACCTTAGGAACAAAATGATATACATCATTCAAAATACATAAAACAAACAAGTACACCATCAAAAGATTGATGCTCTAGGTCACTATTCCAACAAAATGTTCAACAATAAAACCAAATTTCACACGTTACATCATTCAATTCAAAATCTAGTATAGTTTTAGCCAAATCTATTGAATGGAATATTGGTGAAGTACGCGTGGATCAAAAGAAACTTGTGAAACAAAAAAAAATGTGTAATATGCTAATTTTTTAATTCTAATTTCGAATCAAACCAATTTCTTATGAATCAATTCGCACAAAAAAGAAAAAAATCGCAGACTGCTAATTGTTTACTTCTAATTTCAAATCCTAATTGGAATAGAAGATAAATTCTAATTTAGAATGGAAGAATTCGAATTTAGAATCCTAATTGGAATGGAAGAATTCGAGTATATTCGTAAGAATTTATAGCATGTGAACAACATGTAATGCACGTAATGACATCAAAGGAATCAAAGCAAATCAAAGCAAAAGAATTAAAAAGGAGGAACGGCTGGATTACAAGAGATCTAGGGTTTTTGATTTATGCGATTGTGATTGTTGAAAAAGATTTCATACACAAATAATAAATCATATAAAGTAACCAATAATTACGTCTCATGGTTGCCTTTCAAACTTCAACAGCTTCAAAACCCAAGGATCTTACAATCGTATGAATTTTCTCTCCCGAAGGAAACCAACCAGACTAAAGGATTTCTTAGATTTGACAATCATGTAACCTTGGAGGCATATATTTAACTTGACCCATTAATGGGAAGACCATCTACCATTTAACTTTTTGGCCACAGGTAAGTAGTATTGGATTTAGCCCAATTTAATTCCATCTCATAAATCCATATCGGTCCAATTAAGTGGAAGTCCATAAAAATTATTTTGTTTTGACTCCAAAATAATTTAAAACAAAACAATCTTTAAAATAAATCTTTTATAAAATAATTTTAAATAAAATTATTTTCCAACAATCTTTCATAATTTTATTTATTATTTATTTCACCCATTACAATAAACTATTAATTCTCGTATTATGGTCATTAAAAACTTCAATTGCCCATAAGCTATTTTAGCTGCAGCCACTTTTCTGCCCCAATTATGGGATTTTTATGTAAATACCTGTACAACATAATTGGTGTTTTTTAATAATAAAAATCTAATTTCTAAAAAAAAGTTTCATACTTTTTTTTTTATTATTGAATAGTTTATAAAAGATCACCCCACGTAGCGAATATGCAGAGACGGAACCCCCCAAAATTTTAAAAAAAAATAATTTATATAAAAATAATTTTATTTTTTCAGTTTTGGTCCCCTTTACTTTCTTCATATTATAGCAATGACTATTTAGATGAGTTGGTTGAGCGTCAATTATTTTCATCATGAGGTTGATGGTTTTGAATCCCTAGGATGCAACTTCACCTCTTTATGTTTTTTCTAAAATCAAAAGAAAAAAATTGTATTGTGCTTTTTTATTGTATTCGAACCCGCAACGTATAAGGAAAATACCATGATGTTAGCCATTAGGATATTTGGAACTTTAACAAAATTAGTAAAACTTCTATTTGTCAATCGATTCCTATTGTTATTGAATATATTGTTTGTTATAATTTTTTAATATAATTATTTTTTATATTTTAATATTTTATTGCTTATAACTAAATACCAAACTTTTAAAGAATCTATGTATTAAAGCGAAATTGTGTTTTTCTTTATATTAAATGATCTTAGTAACTTCGAAACATATATATCCGATCGGACCAAAATCTAAAATAACAATAATATTAATTTTATATTTTTATTGTTAATTCGACTTATTTTAACTATTATAATTTGTACCGTAATATATGAACGTACGTACTCAATCAAACCAGATTCAACTCAACCCAATCCACTCTATTCCGACCGAAAAGTGTTTGCTACTCTCTCACCAAATTTCCTAGCTCCGCTCTGCGAATATGTACAATACAATTTTACGAAGATGGTAACAAAGAGCTGGCCACTGAACCATCATCAGACTAAACAAACTAACTGAAAATACTTGATCACTCAAAAAGAAATATGACTACAGAGGAGAGGGTGCACCAGCCAATATCCTCGAAGGCGTTTGCCGTGTGCCGACAGCCAGTAACATAGGGTTATTTATACTTTATTTTCCACCTGAACTTCCGTAGTTTCAATATTGAAATGGATCGTAGCTCTTTCCTTCCAGATTAAAGCAGTTTCCAGACTTCAAATGAGTATTAATAAACTTTTCATTGTTTTAAAAATCAATTATTGCTTTTTATTTCTTAAATGCACTTTTGGCGAAGGTGAAATAAAGCTACTTAATAAAAAAAAAATCAATAAATATTTTCATAACACTCTATTTTAATCATATAAATTCTATTTTTCAACAATGATCACCCAGAGATCCATGAAACGGAGAGGGAGGCAGTGGGGCCCTGGCGCTCCCTAGGTCTACAATCTATCCCTGGGGCCAGGCCTCCTAGTCCTCCAAAATTTTTTACTACATTTTTATTTTGTGCTCATTCTCCCTACCATTCTCATATAAAAACAAGCGGTCTTTCATCTTTTTATTTTTTTTACAATAATTTGCAGTTAGGGTACGACAACGGTGATATTTTTTTATTTCTTTCCATTTTAGGCTTTGAGTTCTCAAGCTATTTCTGACATCTTTAAGTGGTTAAGGTACATAATTCTCATTTAGGGTTTGTTTTGAATTGAATTTTTATTACAATTATTTTTGCTTCGATTCAATTTTATAAATTTATTTATGATTTTTTCATCTATGTTTAATGAACCTGTTCTGTTCGTGTAAATTTGTTTTGATAAATATTTGTATAAATCAATTAGGTAGTATTAGATGGTTTAAGTTTTAGTTTCTTTTCATCATTGTTTGAACCGACAAATTATTAATGTTTCATAATTATTGAACAGACTAATTATTTTATCATCCCCTAACAACTTTACATCGCTGCCCTAAAATAAATTTATTTTTCACCTTAAATTTTTTTTCTACCCCGATCTAAATTTATTTTAGGTCCCTCTAAAAAAATTTCCTCGATCCGCAAACCCTCAGGTTTTCCAATAAAGATACACCAATCCTCTTAACACAAATTCAGATTACTCACATTGATTGTCTCCATTTATCACGATGAAGTTCAGTCAACTTCGAGTTTTCACCAATCACAATTTGAGCTCATCCACGCAAGGGCGAAGGCAAAAAGTTTTTTAGGGAGGGCTAATAAAAAATTTTAACCAGCATATACAAATTTTTTTAGAATGGTAATAGAAAAATTTAAGAGGAATAACAAAAAATTCTAAGAAGAACAATATACATATTTGGGAGCGAAAAAATAATTTATTTGTTCAACAGTTATGAAAAATAATAATTTTACCAGCTCAAATAATGATAAAAAAAAATATAAGTTAATTAATTTATTTATACTTGTAATGAAGAGAGAAAATCAGAGAAAAATATTCTTTCTTACTCGATCAATGAATCGTGCATACATGTACATATATATAAAAATATGATTTCTATATCTACAAGGTGGATGTATCTGTTTTTAGTCTTTGATTGTGGGCCGCCGTTCCTTGATTGTAGGCAACTGTGGGTTGCTTGTTTCCTGCTTTACGGCTGTGGGCGGCTCCGTGTTTAGAGGCGGCTGTGGATGGCTATGGTTGACTGGATCAAGACAATCTCTTTCATGATTTCTAACACGGTCCACAGTTGATTTGATAGTAGATGACCAATTCTAGAAAGAGGTATAAATTTTAATTCTCTACAAACAATTTGTTGAGGGTCACTTTACAAGAATCTTACGAATTAATGGAATCAAAATAGTTTCAAAAAACTAGTTCAATGGGTCAGCCAACTTCTATTGTTTTCTAAACCGTAGTCATTTTTTTTATAATTGGGGTATCCGAACGGAATTCATCAACCGTGTAGAATAACGAACGAATCTAAACTCGACTAATCCTCGAGGTCATGACCAGACGCCAACCCACCCATAATCGAATAGTATCATGAGCCACAATGGTATATCCAGGGCCCGGTGCCCGGGGCCGTGTAAATCATAGTCATTTGTCTCCATGAATAAAATCATTTTGCATGGGCCGTCCTAATATGATTGGATACTGTAATTAATTGTATGATTCCAACACCTTTGACTTGGACCATTTTTTTTTATAAGTAGTAATGTCGTTGGCCCAGGTTGCAGGTAATTTGTATCTTGCCCCTTAAGCCTTAACCCGTAAAGGGGCCCATCCAGACTAAGCCAGCTAACAATGTATAGCTGATAACCAGCGAGTTTTAACCCTCAACCTCACTAGACAAATCCTGTATGTCAAAGGCCGAAGCCGGTAGGCCAACTCGCACCGTTACTTTGACTCGGACCCATCCAGGACAGGGCATGTAATATGTACGGTGTCGTGTGGGTCATTGGAAACGTAAGTGTTCATCTTGCCACATATTGAACAGTACAAAGCTATTCATGGTCCACTTTTTTGTCTCATCAATTTAGCAAACTCCATCACAACTCACAATTCAAAGTGGTAAAAAAGTTAGATCCGTTACAGCTAGCAATTAAATAACTCGTCACTCGTCAGTCCTCCTGCAAACACACCAATTCCCACAGTTGGATAGACCACATTTACGCACTACAAGCATAGGCAGCAGCAATCCTCCTGTTGCTTCATTTGTTTCACTTGTTGGCTCTCCTCATCCTCGTCTTCCATGAAACTCTCCAAATCGATACTCAGCCCAGGACGCGCCGTACGAGATGGTGGTACGGCGTCTCTCTCTTCCTCCCTCAGCCGCAGACTGCGCACAAACGGCAGCATCAAAGGGGGACAAGCATCGCCATTCTTCAACGCAACGGGAAAGCATTTCCCCCGGCCGTATCAGTGGCAAGGATGGATTCTAAACCTTGCTTCAGCCCAGAACCATCTTCTCCGAAAGTCACTTGCATTGGGCAAGTCAGAGTGAAGACCAAGAAGAAAGTGAAGCGAAGTCGGAGTCTTTCAAGACGGCGGAGCGGGGAGGTGAGTTTCAGAAAGATGGAGCAAGTTAAAACTAACAGGGGCGATGGGAAAACAACTGAAGACAGAGTTTCGAGACACCAGGAGCAACAGATGCAGCAGAGGTGCTCTCATGCCGGTGCAAGCTGTCAGCAGCCGCAAAAATGTCCGCCTCACAGGAACCCGAGATGGGTTAATTTTCCCGTCTCTATTTGCGAGGCATTGAGGACATTTGGCTCTGAATTCAGCTGCTTGTTTCCATGTAAGAGTTCTTGTTTTTCATTGAGTGAAAGGGGAAAGTCTGAGAAGCAGAGCGGATCTGATGGAAACGAGAGTGGATGTGGTGCTGTGTTTGCGAGATGGCTTGTTTCCGTGAATGATGGTGAAGGAGGAAAGAGTCGGGAGATTGAGTTGGTGGTTGGCGGGAGAGATGAGGAGGAGGAGAAGGTGTCGATTAAGAGTTCAAGGAGACATGTGTTCGAGGATATTGAGGTGAAGGATGACAGAATCGAAGAAGCAGCAGCAAGAGTCAGCATATGTATACCACCCAAGAATGCTCTTTTGTTGATGAGATGCAGATCTGATCCAATGAAAGTAGCAGCTTTGATGAATAGATTCACTTGGGATGCATCCAGAAATCAGGAGGATATTGAAGAAATCGATGGCGAGGAGGAATATGTGGTTGCTGAAGAGCAGCAACAAGAAATGAGGTCATGTGAAGATGGTAGAGATGATGATGAATCTACTGAGCAAGAAGCTGCTGTTGTTATAGTGGAGCCTAATGAAGAACAAGAGATCGAAGATGAACTAGAAGCTAACATGGAGATGAAATCGAACGAACACTCAGTCGAGAATCAGGAAGAGGAATTACTAGTAAGCACTCGAGAAGATGAAGAAGAAGTGGAGTCTAATATGTCTTCATTTGAAGATCTCTTGTCTCAAGAAAATGCTGAAAGACATCACGAAGATTGTTGTCACACTGAAGATATGGATGAATTAGAGACCTCAACTCGACATTTATCTCCATCAACAGAATCAGATGAAACAGAAATCGTAAGCAATGAAGTTGAAGTACCACCACAACCAGTTGAAAAAACTGCAGCAGAGGAGTATCAAGAAGAAGAAGAAGAAGCGGAAGAGTCGAAAGCTGCAGAAGAAGATGCGAAATTGGGAAGCAATGATGAAGAAGAAAATCAAATTGAGCAACACATTACTCTAACTGAAGATAGACAAGAAGAAGATACAACAGCAATTCAGCTCCCTAATTCGGAATTGGAAAACCCCAATCAAGAATTGCCCAGCGTAGCCGACGAATCCAAACATGAAACAGGTATCCCAGCTGCTCTGCCTGAATGCTTGCTGTTAATGATGTGCGAGCCCAAGCTTTCAATGGAAGTCTCCAAGGAAACCTGGGTTTGCAGCACAGACTTCATCAGGAGGCTGCCGGAGCGGCCGCGCAAGACGGCCAACAAAACGACCAAAGATGGCGGCGGCGGCTGCACTCACGAGCCAGTCATGAGGAGGCTCAGCATGGACTCCAAATCCAAATCCCTCGCCCGGAAGAAAGACTCCCGGCCCCTCCACCAGCCGCCTCGATCTTCCTGCTCCCTGCCTACGGCGGCGTCGATGACGACGGTGATAGAGCAGAATCAGGTGAATGGTGTGGGGTACGAGCCGTTGGTTCTGACCAGATGCAAGTCCGAGCCGATGAGAACCGCGGCGGCTAAGCTAATGCCGGAGTCCTGTTTCTGGAAAAGTGCCGTGAGGAACCTAGATCCGCATACCCGTCCCCCAGTAGGAGTCGGCGCGGATGGTGTCGGGGTTCTGAGCCGAGCCGCGTGCAGCTGAGCTGAGCTTGCATAATGAAGGTGGAATCTTTCGGTTATCGCGCTCGAATGGTAATTAATCTATGCTCGTGACTCGTCTGGTGCATTCACGTTGTGTGTCTCAGTGTCTGTAAATCTTGTGTCATGAGTAAGACAGAGAATACACACGATCGGTATACACGTTTGCGATCTCTCTCAAAATAGAAAATTTGCAGACCACATCTGCGATTTTCTTCTGGCAAAATGAATTAGAGTTTTTCCTTGCCAAGTTTTGGATTTATTAATACTGTTGAGCCTTCTGATGCGGCTAACGAGATGCCATTTATACTAAATGAAATCCTTTGTACTGAGGTTCTACTGCTCCTCTGGTTCCTGGATCAATGGATTGTATCCATTTGTCTATAGCATATGAAAGCAAATAGTAATGTGTTGAGGCTCAGGCACGCATGTGAAGCTCAACGTCGGAAAACGCGAGAAAGTTTGGAAAATTATATGACAGTTGGCCTAAAGGCTAAATCCTATCTGTTATAATTGCCAACACA
Source organism: Pinguicula moranensis (assembly GCA_028565015.1). Classification (NCBI taxonomy): domain Eukaryota; kingdom Viridiplantae; phylum Streptophyta; class Magnoliopsida; order Lamiales; family Lentibulariaceae; genus Pinguicula; species Pinguicula moranensis. The sequence continues at coordinate 15,698 of JAOWBN010177329.1, forward strand.
CCACTTAAGTTAGGAATTATATGATACATAACTGTAACAATTAATGCTAGGGACTATGGTCCTGTGGATGCCATAAACATACACATGTCAGAATTTTTGCGGGGTTGGTTTGGTCCGCCTAAACTTACCAGAATGGTTTAAGTATTTCAGAGAGCAAGTGGGGTGTGTTGCAGTAGTACAGTTGCCTTCATGTAATCAGACCATTCAAGTCTATGAAACTAATCATATTTCTACTGCACGCCCGGTCCATCAAAGCCTTAAAGTCAGTCAAAATACTTATAAATATTGCAATACAAACCAAACCAAACCATCTTTGATCTTCCTCTCCAGCTCTCCTCATCGAGTGGACCACAAGCGAAAGGCTTGATTCGAAGATTAATGGCATCATCGTGGCAGAAGGATTTACCTTCATGTCATATTAGACCCATGTGGCTTGCTCATCATGTTGATCTATCATCTCATCCTTGTATACAGATTACCTGCAAGTTTTGTTGTGGATCAAGTAATCAATGGGAGTCATCTCTGGCAAATTGGACTGAGATCACTCATCTTCGAAACCATTTTGCTGCTATTTAGTCCGATCCCCATGTGTTTGTTTGCTTGGTGATCATGGTGTCTGTATTGGCCATAATGGCTGTTGTTGAGCCACTCCTTGATGCAATTTCCATGAAAACCATGCGAGCATGGCATGCACATCCCTAAACTACTCCAAGCAAATCGTGCAAGTCTGGAAATTGTCCGCCGCCACCGATGATGATACATTTCTGCTGGTCAGCGATTCAGTCGCCGACCATCCGCCGGAACCATGAACTTATTCTCGCTGACTTCCATCCAATCAGCCGGAACCTCAAACCCGTCATCGCCGACTTCAGCTCTCAGCCTCTCATTCGACCGGATTCCAATAGTGTGCGGGTAAACATTAACATAGAGTATAGACAACTGCGTGGGATTGCTGGGCCTGGAAAACGGCGACGACGGCTTCACACATAGCCGAATTGATCATCCGGATGCGGTCAATTTCTTCCAGGAGGAAGTTACTGATAACGGATTTTGTCTTGATTCCAATTGCTGTAATAATCTTGTTTGGATACAAGCTTTTCCATCTCCACAGATGCATTAATCTCCCTGAAGCCACAGTTATTGGGTATGAAAATCATAACAAAAGCGCTTGGGTAGCAAGAGTCCTGAGGTAAGAATAGATCACCACTATTGCTGCATTCAGGTTGTAAACTGAAACTTTTCAAACATTGGCATGTTGAACCAAAGGAGAGGGGGCAAACAATATCAGTAATCAGCAGCAGCTTATCTGCAACCACTTCCATGGCTTCAATCTCCCTTGCCTTGAGTTCCTTGATTGGTGCCTGGATGGGAAGTTCTTACAACAACGACTATTTAAGAGGCAGTATATATGGAAATACGAGTGCAACTATCACTTACATCAAATATGTAACTCTTCTATCTTTCTTCTTGATTGCCTTTGCCTGCTTTGTTTAGACAGCAAGGTGTCTCATACACACAAATTTCCTCATAAGCATACCTAACTGCAATATGCCTGTTAAGGTTGTAGAGAAAGCATGCTCTATTTTGCCACCAATCTGCTACTCTGGATATTTGGGCCAATTCCGATGTTTGTTTGCACGGTGGTTAAAGTTGTGCTGCTGCATAATCTTGCCAAGAATTCACTGCATCAGTACGGCACACCTGGGAGATTCGAGTCCACGAAGAAGACTGACAAACAAATGAATGAGGAATCCAAGGATAATCGAAATACAGCCAGTGACAGAACCAGTAATGTTGAAATTGGACCTCAGGATACTCGAAATGCAAAATTGAGTGTCCAATCATGAGTTGCTTCACTAGCAATTATGATGAACAGAGATAAAAGTTTTTCATCCTGACAAGTTTATGCAAGATTCTGCAGTCCAGT
>JAOWBN010177339.1:0-17622 GCA_028565015.1 Pinguicula moranensis
GTTTGTGATTTGTTGGATGATCGGAAAAAAAATCCCTAAACTGCGGGTCTCATTCCATTCATCGAAAGAAGGTGCTTAGGTGCCTAATGCCATTTGTGGTGGGGATGGTTGCCCATGTGAAGTGCGCAGAATTGAATCCTCCAGTGGTGCAGAAGTTACCCTAAAAAAAAATTCCGTTTGGATTTTTTTTTCTCAGAAATGTTTTTGGGTGGATGTGGGTAGGGGTGCGCAATTGATGTTCGAAAATTTCGGATTCCAAACAGTTTCGAATTCCGAACCCGAAATCCAATTCGGAAATTCGGATCAGATTTGGAACTGTATATTGATTCTGAATTCAATTTGGATCGGAATCAGAATTACTGTTCGGAATTTGGAAAATTCCGAATTTTGATTAATTTTCTTTTAAAGTTGCCTATTTTATAAACGACGTCGTTTTATTTATGATCGAACGATGTCGTTTCATATTTGACAAAATATTAAACAAATATTCCGAACAGTTTTCATGTTGTTTTTGGGTGAGTCAAAATTTATATATATGGTAAAAGATATTACAGGAATGGAAAACAAAGCAAAACAAAACCCAAACCGGAAAACATGCCTAAGACTAGATGTATCCTGAATTGTATATCATGACCTTCCATCATACACTCTATTTTAATTGAGGGTGATCTGGTACATGTCTCCCCTAGCCTCATAGAAGAGCACAAAACATCTTCGCATTCAATTATATCTTTTTTTATAGACATATTGGTACATAACTTCATGAGTTATCCCTGTAATGAATAGTTTTCACGTTCTGTTGAGGACTTGAGGTGATAGTTTCTTGATTTCTTCTTCCCGCACAGCCGCAGTCTCCGATTCTCGCAGGCCGCACGTTTTGTTGAGGACTTGAGGTGAGGTTTTCTTGATTTCTTAATTTCTCAAGCCAAGTTCCTATGTTTTCCTCACGTTAATGGTCATTGTGAGTGGATGCTTATATGTAGTTCTATCAGTTCAGTGATGTGTGGAGTTGGACTTTGCTGGGTACATCCTTCACCTATTATTCACCTATCCATGATTTCAAACATTCACAAAACGCAACAATTTCTAAGTGAACTGAGAATGTTGAAGAAATAACTAAATTGTAATAACCGTTGATTGACTTATAAAAAAAACTGTTGATTGATAGCATCTCCTAGAAAATTGTTCTCTTTCTTTCCTTCATATGCTGTAAATTTTGTGCCAAATGTGAAGCCACTTTCCCCTAATGCTATTTTCTTATTTTTTTCCACCAGGGAGAGGCTAAGGGGGTGTTTGCAAGTTCTTGTGCTAATGAAAAGTAACTTTTCAAAAGGTCTTTTAGAAAAATGAGCTTTTATAAAAAAAAATGGAAGAGTGTTTGCAAAATATGCTTTACTACAACAAAAGTCAAAAAAATAGTGTTTGCAAAAATTATTCCAAAAATGTTTTTCCTTAAAATTTAAACTTCTAAATAATTACAAAATTGCCACCGCCAAAAGCACTCCAAAAGCTACCCTAGGGATGCTTCTGACTTTTGGGCTTTTTTTGACTTCTCTACCGCCAAAAGCCAGAAGTCAAATGCCAAACGAAAAAATTGCAAATAGTCCAAATAGGCTTTTCCACCGCTAAAAGCCAAAATGTATTTTTCCACCGAGTTTGCAAACACCGACCAAATATTGAAAGAAATCTTATAAACTTGCGAATAAATTTCTTATAGAGTTGATCACGACCCAAGAAGAGAAGAAAGAGGGCTGGGGAAAGGAAAAAAAAATTTTTTTAAGGAGGATTAAACTAAAAGGGCAAATATGTAATATTTAATGCAAGGGATTAAGTTAATTCTAGAGTGGAGGGGATTAAGCTGACGCGACATAATTATTTCCATAAGGCATTAATTTTTTTTAAAAATCAAATATTGAATTAAAAGTTTTACCACCTCAATCCCCCAACCAAAATGAATACCACTCCGAAAATAGTAGAATTATACATGGAGATGGTTATATTGACACCCAATTTTACATCATCTGTGACAATGTTTCCTTAAACGTCTATGTTTAGGGTCCGTAGGGTTTATGGTATGAGATTTAGGGTTTAGATATATAGATATTTAGGTCTTAGGTTTATATTTTCGAATTTAGAGCCTAGGGTTTAGTTTGTTTGTTTTTTATAACCCTAAACCCTAAAATTAAACCCTAAAATTCATAAAACCCTAAAAAAAAACTAATCTCTAAACTCTAAATTCGAAAATATAAACCCTAAGACCTAAATATCTATAAATCTAAACTCTAAAACCTACGGACCCTAAACATAGACTTTTAAGGAAACAGTGTCACAAATGATGTAAAAATGAGTGTCAATATAACGCTTCCCATTATATATATTATATATATATATGTATTGGATGCCATCACCCAACTTTCTACGCAAGTTCACACACAATATTATGTCCGTTGATTTACTACAAAATCAACGAATATGATTAAAACCCAAAGATCTTCTCTTTTTTCTCTATTTTCCTCCGTCCAAATATCGGTTTTTCTATCCCTCCAGTTTCTCTCCCTTAACTTCAAACTCATTTTCCCAAAACATGGTGCTTCTTTTAGGTTTAGGGAAAAAGAAATAAATAAAATCCAAAATAATGCCCTAAACCCTACGAAAATGGCGTACCATAGGGTTTAGGGCATTTTTTTGGGTTTTATTTCCCAATTTTCCCCAACAAAAAATGCTTTTGATTCTTCCCTTCTCTCTCAAATTTTGTAATGCCGAATTTAATGGCGGGTTCTCAGAAATCCGAAGCTCTGGACTATGGAGGAAAACATCTACTGCCAACTCCGATTCCAAGTGGCGAATCAATGTAGCAGCACACTAAAAGGAAAAGAATAGATAAACCGATAGGTTGTAGAAGCTTCTCTTCATAATTTCTCAACATTATTCAAGAAACAAACTCGCATCTCCGCACAATTTTGAATTCAGTTTCTCTGTTTTGGCATTTCGATGCGTCTTCATATCCCCACACAATTTTAGATTCAATTTCTTTGTTGAGGCGTTTATTGAAGAAGATGAAGAGAGAGACATGATTTGATTGTCTTCTTTTTTAATTTTTTTTTATTCGTCGAATCCCTTTCGTTGATTTTGTAGTAAATCAACGGACATGATATTGTGTGTGAACTTGTGTAGAAAGTTGGGTGAGGGGATAAAGTCCTATATATATATATTGTCCAGGAGATGAGAGAAAAATTAAAAAATAAATAAGAAATTCGAACTTGTATAAAATGAAATGAAGTGAGATCTATTATACACAACCAAAAAAAAAGTTTGTACACGTTGGATAAGCAAGCAAAGAAATATTTTACTTGAAAGAAAAGCACTTTTTTTGGCCACAGGGAAAAGAAGTGCTGTTTTTCGAAAGAGAAAAAGAAAATAAATAAATATATTGAAATTTATTAAAAATAAAAAAATACTTTTTGAAAGTTGATGGGAGAGGGGGAGGGGGAGGGGGAGGCCGCACTCCACCGTCCTAACGGTTTTACGTTGGAACCAATTATTTTATACTTTAAATTTGCGGACTGAATCGAAATTCGCCGACTCCTGTAGGCTCCGTTTGGCAGCTTAAAACTAGCTAAACATATTATGGTTTTCCGCATTCGTCAAGAGCTACATCGTGCTCTAGACAAAAAGTTTAGCCGATGCTTAAAGCAAGGGTCACACTAAGAAACAAACAACAAGGGTTCATCATAGCCACAAAGATGTAATCACCTTCAACTTGTTTTCACGGTTGTTGTCCCCAAACCCTTGTTTCCATGGGTTTCCATAACTCGTCCCAACCTCCTCTCTCGAATGTTCTTGTACCTTTTATATCATGTTGGGTAGCTTCCATCAAAAGCTTGGAGCCAAAATGATGGTAAAATCGTCCTCATAGAAAGTTTAATGCACGTTAGATGTGTTTAGGCACCACCATGCAGAATCATTCAAAGTAAGTTGGGGCCGTGACTTGGATTCATGGGGCATGACTAATAGCTTCAAGGCCTTTAGTTCTTCATTTCCCGTCAATATACATCAAATGAGCAGTTCCTGTCAAAGCATGAGAAATAGATGTATAAAGTACATCCCCCAATCGGAATTGAGCCAGATTAGACCAGAATAATCTACATTAAATAGGTATAAAATTGGCTCATCAAGTATCCTCAAACTTAAATCCATTCTTATCCTCAAATAAATATGTCCTGCTTAGGCATATGCACTGCACAACCTATAATTATGCATGTAATGAGTTAATTCTCTTTGCTCATGGCTATTACATCTTTGAGTCACTTTTTGTTTATAGGGGTTAACTGAGGTAAGCATGTGGGGATTCTCTCATTTTTCAGGTGAGGCCTTTGTAACTCTAACTAAGAGTACGAAATACTCAACAAAAGTACCTTTTTATTTTTAATCTCTTTCCCACAATGCTTTCCTCATTTCTATTCCTTCTTCCACTTTGTGTTTTTAAAGCCAAGTGGTGACTTGACGCATCTGGAACTTCTAGGTAATCTAATTACACATACAAATATAGATCAAATAACAACAATAAACAGTTCAATGATGAAAGATAATTTAGAGTTCAAAAGGAAAAAGTTCAAAAGGAAGCAATTCAAAATGAAATAGTTCAAAAACGAAATCATTAAAAGCACTAGTTTAACCATTTCAAACCATCCCCAAACTTACGAGACAATACCCCAGTGGATATAGAATAGAGTAAGGAAATGAAATCAATACTCGCTTGAGGCAGGCAGACTCATGCTTCATTCAGAGTCGGAGTCTGATACCACTAAGTTGTACATGCGCTCTCTATCCTTATCCTCCTCCTCATCATCCCAAGTTTCTGCAACTGCATCACCGGATTGGGCTAGTGGAGTGAACTTTAGAGGTGGTGGCAGCGGGCTAATTGGATACTAGATCCCCTTGGTTGTGTACATCAGGACAATGTTTGTGTAGAGTGCAGCAACATAGAGGTAGGTATGATCTATGAAGGATTCCCACTGTGCTGCTGTTGGTCCAAAAGTATCTTGCATTTTGGGTCTTGGGCTTGATTCATGCGGAGGCAAAGAATGTGTTACAATTTTACATTTTCCTCTCGCCTTGGATACATTGGAGGGCTCGGGTGTTACCTCAACTTTGATGGATCTGCAGTCAGAACAAACCTCTAGCTTGCTAATCAGTTCTGGTCCTATATCTAGTGCTGGAGGGAACAGTTTCTCATCATCTGTCAAAGCTACACCAGCCTTCAAACACATGGTTGTGTTGTGATCAGAGAGGGAAAGTGCAGTGAATTGAGTCGCTTCTCCAAGGAAGCCAGACTCTCCATGATATCTTTGTAGATGACCTTACCCTCATTAATGCTACATCCCATTTCAATGGTATAAATAAGCAACAAACGCTTCAATTTGATATCTCTAGTATGTATGGTATGAATAATCCTTTACAAACAAATAAGTGTTACATAAGGACATTAGCATGGCAGTCAGCTTTGTTTACTCCCAATTCAATCAGTCGGTTGCCTGTGAACATCTTCCAAGTCACTCCCAATACACACAAGAATTGGGCCACATCTGCTAGATCCGGGTATCCTCCACTAAACTGGGAAAACTCATCCTCCCCCAGGGAATTCAGGCTATAGATTTGGTTGATTTTAGTCGGGCTTAAGGACACTAAAGTTCCCCGAACATAGACCTTCCCATCATCCGTGGTTCCTAGATGTGCATAAAATTCTCGCACCAAATTTGGGCATACTCACCTAGAGTGCGCAAGAACTAAGTCCAGTACCTATCCTTAACAGATTTTCTTATAGTAGGCATAGATTCTGAAAAAATCCCCTTTCTCTAATGATATCCAGCACCCCCATAATAGAATCAAAGAACTCTTTAGAATGATTGTTCAGAAATTTCTCAGGAATGGCTCCCTTAGTGAGTTTAGCCTTTTTGGGAAGCATTTTTGTCTAAACTTTATGAAAACTTGAACACAAAGAGTTCAGATTTAGTCGTACTTACTTCGGAACTCAAAAGAAAATGTCTGCTTGGTTGAATCTTGAGAAAATGACTACTCCAAAGGGTGGTATGTTCCAATTCTTCAGAGGTACATGGTTGGTCTAGGGTTTGCATTTTTTTCCAAGTGAAATATGTGTAAGGACGCAAGATATTTTTTGAGCCTTTTATATTTGTACATGAGAGGGAAAAATGCAGTTATGGGCTGCTAAATCCCAATAAATGTTGCATTCATTACTGTAGCTTAAGTAGTGTAAATTCAATTGAAAATGTGGGTTGTTCAGTATGTCGGCAGTTTGATCCGAATTAGTGTTGTGTTCTGCGGTAATTACTTCTCTATGTCTTTGCATTTATTGAACCGATGAGTTCACCCTACACTAATAATTAATAATTCTAGTAAAGGGTAGTGATGACTGTTTAAATTCAAAATTCTTAAATAAATCAAAAATCGTTAACTAACAAAAATTTCAATAATTGCCATGTATGGACGTATAACTGCCCTTCCTCAAACTTAAAGATCAGCATATGATACTAATTCAACTGAGCTAAAATAAATAAAAGGGCTGGGGATACATCCCTAAATGGCTAAAAATGGGCTTGGGTTGCCTCCAAAGAAGTGCTCTTTTAATGTAATTAACTTGACATTTCTCAGTTTCATCATTGATTAGAGGTTGTGAGCCTCTTCTAGTTTGTGTATCCCTCTTCATATGGTTTTAATATTTGTCCATTCACTTTGAAAGTACTTTTGTTAGGATGAGCAATCTCAATGGCTCCGTACGGAAATATTTGTGTGATCTCAAATGGTCCAGACCATTTGGACTTCAGTTTTCCTGCAAACAGTTTGAGTCTTAAATTAAATAATAGCACCTTTTGTCCCAGATAAAAGTGTCATCTGGATATATGTTTATCATGTCAGGCTTTAGTTCTGTCTTTATAAATCCTGGCATTCTCATAAGCATCGTTCCTTAGCTCATTCAGCTCATTCATTTGGAACAGCCTCTTGTCATTTGTAGCCTTCATGCTGAAGTTTGAGCTGTGCAGAGCCCAATAAGCTTTGTTTTCAAGTTTCATCGGGAGGTGACAGACTTTTTCATATAGTAAACGATATGGGAACATGCCAATGGGAGTCTTATAGACAATCCTATATGCCCAAAGTGCATTATCTAACTTGATTGTCCAATCCTTTCTAAATATATTCACTGTCTTTTTCAATATCATCTTGATTTCCTTGTTTGATATCTCGACTTTACCATTAGTTTGTGGATGGTATGCCAAGGCAGTGCGGTGATGAACTCCATATTTTTGTCAACAAAGCTTCAAATGATTTGTTGCAAAAATGTGACCCTCCTACCACTTACAATACATCGTGGTGTACCAAATATTGAAAAAAATATTTTTGCGTAGAAACTTTAGTACCAGTGTTGCATCGTTTGTTGGGGTTATTATTGCTTCCCCCCATTTGGACAAATAAACTACTGCAACCAAGATATACTTTTGGCCAACTAAGATTGGCAATGGCCCCATGAAGTTAAGTTCTGAAACATCAAAAAGTTCAACCTCAAGGATATTTTGAAGAGGCATCTCACTTCTTTTGGAAATCTGTTCCATTCTTTGGTAGCTATCACATGTACTGACAAAAGATTGTGCATCTTTAAACAAAGATGGCCAATAGAAACCACTCTGAAGTACCTTTGTTGCTGTGCGATTTCCTCCAAAATGTCCTCCACATTCCAAAGTGTGGCAATAAGTCAGTATGGAGTGCATCTCTTCTTCTGGAACACACCTACGAAGCACTTGATCTGAACAATATTTATACAACACAGGCTCATCCCACAGATAGTATTTTACTTTAAAATAGAACCACTTCTTATGTTGTCATGATAGCCCATGAGGGATAATCTTACATGCCACATGGTTAAAAATGTTTGCAAACCATGGTTCTTGCTTGCCTTGAACAAATACTAGTCTCTCATCTGGAAAATAATCATTGATTGGTAATTTATCCACTTCAATGTTGTTATGGTTTTCCAACCTTGACAAATGATCAACTACCATATTTTCAGATCCATTTTTTATTCTTTATTCTACATCAAATTCTTATGCAGCGAAATCCAGCTTATCATTCGTGGTTTGGCATCTTTCTTAACCATAAGATACTTAATGTTGAGTGGTCATTATAAACCACTACCTAACTTCCCAAAGTATATGGTCTTAATTTATTTAATGTAAACACCACCGCCAGGAGTTTCTTTTCAGTAGTAATATAGTTTAATTCAGGGGCATTCAAAGTTCTTTTTGCATAATAAACAGTGTGAAACACCTTGTCTTTTCTCTGTCACAGTATAACTCCTACTGCATGATCACTTGCATCGACACATAATCTCAAATGTCCTTTCTCAATCTGGTGTATCTATGATGGGAGCAGTTTTTAGCTTACTCTTCAAAAAATTGAAGGATTCCATACAGTTCTCCTAAAAATTAAAACAAGTATATTTTTTCAGAAGCTTGCATAATGGTCGTGTAATGTGACAAAAATCTTTAATGAATCTTCTATAGAGCCTGCATGTCCTTAAAAGTTCCTTATCCCTTTCACCGAAGTTGGTGGTGATAGTTTGGATATCACCTCAACTTTTGCCCTATCAACTTGTATCCTCAAACTTGGCACTTTGTGTACTAATACAATTTCTTCTTGGACCATGAAATGACACTTTTCCAATTGAGTATCTCGCCAATACTAATTGCAGATTACATAGGCATCCTTAAAATGTTGATCCTACCACAGAAAAGTCATCCGTGAAGACCTCAATTATGCGTTCCACCATATTAGAAAAAAAATGGTTGTCGTGCAACTTTGAAAGGTAGATGGGGTGTTGCAGAGTCCAAATGGCATACAACGGAATGCAAATGTTCTATAAGGGAAAGTGAAAGTGGTCTTCTCTTGATCTTTCGGTGCAATACAAATTTGATTATACTTTGAGTAGTCATCAAGATAACAATAATATTTGTGCCCTGCAAGCCTATCTAACATCTAATCAATAAATTGTAATGGATAATGATCCTTTCTCATGGCTTTATTTAGTACTCTATAGCCCATGCAGATCCTCCATCAAGTTACTGTCCTCTTAGAAATGAGTTCATAGTGTTCATTTGCTTCAACTGCCATTCCTCCGTTTTTTGGAATACATTGTATTGGGTTGATCCAACTACTATTTGAGATTGGATACATTACTTTAGCGTCTAACCACTTCAAAATTTCTTCCATTACCACTTCCTTCATAATAGGATTTAAATAGCATTGAGTAGCTACCAATGATTTGCTTCCTTCTTCTAATAGTATTATGTGCATGCATACAGAAGGGTTGATTCCCTTTATGTCTGCTAAAGTCCATCCTATAGAACATTTATGATCCCTGAGCATGCGCAACAAGCTACTCTCTTCTTGTTGAGAAATATTGCTAGAAATAATCATGTGCAGGGTATTATCATTGCCCAAAAATGCATACTTCATATGTATGGGCAATGGTTTGAGTTCCAGAGTGAGTGGTTGTTCAATAGAGCTATCTTGGGGATTAGGTCTCTCACCCAACTCTTCAAAATGACCATTGTTGTAAGTTTCATTAGCCTCAAGACAATCAGCATATTCCTTGACTCCTAATTCCTCAATGATGGCAGGGTCAGTGCTAACCAAACAATTCTCCAAGTCACCTCTTTGATATCTGTAGTCTGCTAGAGGTAGTTGATCTGTTGAATCTATACTTAGATAATCTTCTTGGTGATATGAATACCTCATTGCTTTGAATACATTATACTTGACCTCTTCCCATAGGACTCTAAGTACAAGCTCTCCTCTTTGAACATCAACCATTGCACCTCCTTTAGCTAAAAATGGCCTCCCCAAGATAATTGGTATGATACAATCTTCCTCCATGTCTAGAATAATAAAATCAGTTGGGAAATTGAATTTATCCACTTTAACCAAGACATCATCAATTATCCCTCGGGGGTGCTTAATGGATCTATCTGCCAGATGTAGAGAAATAATTGTAGGTAGCTTCCCCAAATCCAAGCTTTTGAAAAATTAATAAAGGCATGAGATTAATGCTTGCACCTAAGTCACAAAATGCTATTGTAAATGTAAGATTTCCAATGGAACAAGGAATAGTAAAACTTTCTGGATCCTTGAATTTTGGTGGCAGTTTCTTTTGGAGAATTGCACTGCATTCCTCGGCCAAAGCTACGGTTTAGTAGTCTTCAAACTTTCTTTTGTTGGACAAGATGTCCTTCATAAAATTCACATAACAAGGCATTTGCTCCAGCGCTTCTGCAAAAGAAACGTTAATATGCATCTTCTTAAATACTTCAAAAAACTTTTGAAATTTTTTGTCTTACTTTCCCTATTTCAGTCTTTGAGGAAACAGTATTGTTGACCTTTGATCATTTTTCTTTTGGGGTGTAAGTTCTTCAGAACTTTGTGAGGTTTCCTTCTTGACACTTGGGCCATCCTTGGGGGTGTTCTCCACTTCTCAGAGTTATGGATTGGCATTATTCTTTGGGATTTACTTCTATATTACCTGGCAGTGTTCCTTGAGGTCTTTCTGCTAGCTATTTTGCTAACTGTCCCACTTGAGCTTCCAGGTTTCTCCTAGCCACTGTATGATCTTTAAAATTGGCTTTAGTTTCTTTCATGAAACCATGTGATGTTGTGGTTAGTTGTGTCATCATATCTTGACTATTTTTTGTAGCCAGAGCTAGCTAATTTATCGAATCTTCTGATGATGGACGTTGCTCTGATATTGTTGGTGGCCCTGCTACCTATTGATGAGTTGTGAAAGGTCTTGGTCATGGAGGGTTCAGTGTATGTTGGTTTTTACTCCATGAGAAATTTAGATGATCATTCTTCATTGGGTTAAAATTGGTGCGCTCAAAGTTGTTGGGATATCTTGTCTGATTTGCTACATAGTTGATCTGCTCCATTGGGATATTATTAACTTATGCACTTCCCGACATTGTTATTGAGAGTGAGGTCATCCACATGCTTCACAAGATAGTTGTTGCACCACCATCACTAGACTCAGACGCATTCCTTGATTCATGAATGTTTCAAAACGAGTGCTCATGGCCTGCATGGCAGCTGTCAATGCATCCACTATTTTCTATCTCATATCTTTTCCCCAGTCTTTTATGACTGTCTCTTTCAGTAGACCATCTATAACAATTTTGGGCCATTACTTCCAACATTGTATATGCCTCATTGTAAGAATTTTTCATGAAAGTACTATTAGCTGCGACATCTATATCTCTTCTTGTTGTGCTTTATAATCCATTTTAGAAGGCCGGAGATGCTTCCAGTGTGACAAACCATGATTTGGATAGCTCCTAAAGAGGTCCTTAAATTATTCTTATGCTTCGTACAAAAATTCCATGTCTCTCTGTTTAAAGGATGTGATCTCACTCGAGATTCTTGTTGTCATCAATGGTAGAAAGAACTGCGTTAAAAATTGCTTCCTTAAGCCATCCAATGTAAGAATGGAATCAAGAGACAGTGATTGCAACCACCTTCGGGCTTTGTCCTTGAGTGAAAATGGGAATAACCTGAGCTTAATACCATCCTGGGTGAAACCTTAGTACTTGTGTGTGTCACATATTTCCACAAAGGCACTAATGTGTGAGTTGGGATCCTCCATGGTTGATCCACCATATGTAAAGTGTTGCATGAGCAACTGAATTGTGGCCGGCTTAAGCTCAAAGTTGTTTACTTGTATGTCTGGTCTTCTTATGGAAGAACAACATCCTATCACGAGGGAGTGCAAAATCTTCCATAGGGAGGTCATCCTCATTTGGCACCCCTTCCATTTCAGTACTTTCTATCTCTTGTTGGCGTTGCATTCTTTCCTTCCATTGAGCTCTTTTTCGGGCTTGGAATGTCCATTCAATTTCTGGGTCCTCTTCACTAGAAGTTTCACCGTCTGAAGGGTTCATGCACACCTGAAAGGGAGTTTCATAAAGTTAAAACAACAAAATAAAAGTCTAATCTAATTTAAAACTCGTATGGTATTGATATTGTTAATTCTAACAATCCCCGACAATGGCGCCAAAAACTTGTTGGGTTATAATTTAGCAAGTATACAAGTCAAACAATAATAAAGTAATGAGAGAGGTATCGAACCACGAGGATTGTATTTAACAAGCACCAAAATTAACGGATTTCATATAATTTGGAGAAACAAGATAAAATATCAGTCAAATTATATGTCTAAAACAAAGATGATCATAAACAAAGTGCTACTAACTAAATTCTAGAGTGATAGGAGAGATACCAGGATGAGAACATCTTGGAACCTCAACTTCACCACTTGATTTCCTTTGAAGAATTCATAGATGGTTTACCATGTTTTAACTCTAACTTAGTGCCTACCGGATTCACATATTTTGGACATAGATCTCTCTTGAGAATAAACATCTTTCTTTGATTCATTAATGTGCACGCACCTCTTGAATGCCACATTAACTAAACCAAAGACCTTACTCTCAAGTAAGCCACACTTGGTAACATTAATCCTATAGTCATTCTCATGCTATAGCAATTGACGTGGGTTTTTTCACGCTAGCATAGCTTGTGCATTTCGGCCTTCCACTACGGTTTAATGCACCTGCCAATGTTGGCCAAACAATGGCAGACCGGGAAACAAAATGCAACAATGGTCCCACTTAAATAATGACTTCCTAGACAGTACTTACTATTCCGCGTGAGGGCCCAGATGTCAGGGAGTCACAATATTCCCACTTAAGTACCAGCCCTAGACAGTTGTTGCGGACCTTCTTTTGATGTTAAGTGAATGTGCATTTACTACGTGCAAAGTTAAGAACAAAACATGGGACAAGACAGATATTGGGTAAATAGATCCCGAAGAAAGAGATTGTTGTTCGGATTTAGGGCCCTGAGAAAAAAATTGAGACTAAGTGTCTGTATGTCTCCCCAGCAACGGCGCCAAAAGCTTGATCTGAATCTTAAGATATATAGTCAATGTGCAAATATTCATGAAACAAGCTAAAATATCCTAAAATCACTATAAACTGCAAAAGAACACCATCAATTATAGCAATAAAAGGGTTAAATATTCACGAAACAAGCTAAAATATCCTAAAATCACTATAAACTGCAAGAGAACACCATCAATTATAACAATAAAAGGGTCAAACCACATGGAGACAAATTAGACTCTTAGCATGAAAATTCGTTAACCCTAACAACATGCGTAAAATTACAGGGAGAAAGTTGAGATATATAGTGACCAAAAAGGAAATAAAGATTCATAAAATTAAATGAAGAATTAAATTGAACTACGGATAGAGAAAAAAAAAACCACATGGATTTTGTTGAAATTTACTGAGACAAAATTACTCCTAACATATTTTGGATGGCTAAAACAAACAAGATCAAATTAAAGTCCCTAGTTTGATTTTATGCTTATAGGAAAGTGTTACTTTTTCACTCTAACATGCGGAACATGTAATTAGAATTGTAAATTTATAGCATGCTAAACACATAACATATAAATTCATCCTCATTATACTAAAATTCTAACAAGATGTGTTATAAATATCAATATAACTTCTAAACACATAAACACCATAATCCGCCCCTAAGAACTCCTTTTTTTAAAGAAGGATTCAAGAGTTTCTAGACTAAGCATGCTCCCACTTCCGTAGCTAAAGAGACAATTAGTCTTGGGCTTGAACAAGCATGTTTTGATGCGTACAAAACCTGCAAGTTCAAAATCAAAATATTAGCATAGAATATGTAGCATAAAATCGAAATTGGAAAGAACATAAAATTTGAACAATATGTGATACAACTATCTACTCCACGTTAGGAGTAAATAAATTCTTAGTCTTGCATCATTGATGATCGCGGTATGAGAATTCTGAAAGAGGACATCATCTTTGGATCAAAAGAAATGAAGAGAGAATTTATTCTGAATTTTTCCTCAAAAATTATAAAACTGTATGAATTTTCCAACAAGATTAACTCAACCAAAATTAGAGAGGGGAGCCTAAAATTTGACCACCACTCAAACTCTCCCCTTTATTACGTACATTAGCCTTTATTTATAGAATTCCTTCAAGAATAGGTGATAAATATGAGAATTTCAATACAATTTGAAGATAAAGTCTAAATAATAATTAAAATCCTAAAAGTTAGGCTTTTAACGATCTTCTTGGTTAAAAGAAATTTAACTAGAGTCAGAAGACTCATAGGGAATCTTCTTGTTCAAAGGAGATCGTATATTAACGATCCGATTGTGAGATATGAATTTTGGAACAGACTGCTTTTGTTCATTCACGATCTGCTATTTGTAGCATTGTGCAATCTCGGTGTTATAGGCGATCAGAGGTCCGAATGTGTTCTGATCAAACTGAACTTTTATCAAGTGGCAGAGGACTTCTCAAGACATATGCTGACAAAAGGAGATCACTAACGGTCCAATGATGAGTTATTATTTTTGAAATATATTGTTCTCAAATTCAAAGTTGCACGCAACTTATGAAGACCAGATCAAGCATATAATATGTTGTACGTTTGGGAGACCATGGCCCCTGCTAGAAGCTGTCAAGGAGGATATTCATTTTACTTTTTTTTGGTAACCTTTGGTATCTGAGTATCAAAATATCTGATTAATCCACAGGGACCCATGCACGGCAACCCCCACAGCTGGATCGGGCCAATCGCGGGCTGGTGTACCATTTCTTGGGGTCGTGGCCCTACCATGTTGCCTCAGTAGTAGAATCCTATAGGTCGGTGTACCCTCACCTGCGGGATTTGAACCCCTAACCTCTAGGCAAGTCATGATATTCATTTTACTTATTATGTCTTTTAATTAAATTAGTTCATTAATTTGTGAGAAATTCAAATTTTAATGTAATTAGTTAATTTCGTACTTTTTGGAATTAAGTTAGGATGGACTTCTTACTTAGGTAAGGTCCAAGTTTAATAGCATTTAAATTAGGTAGGGCTCAAATAAAGTCTAGAGGTCCATTAAAATTATAGCCTATTTAAAGGCATATTTCACCCTTTTCGAAGGAGATTTTTGATGTTAATTTCATTATGAGCTTTGAGAGAAATCTCTCTGTTTATTAAATTCCTATTCTAAACAGAATTAGGTTGTATGCATCTTAGGATACATGTAAATATTGATTCTATGATACTCGTATTTATTATATAGTAGATTCTCAAGTACACGTTTGATTGAACCTCTGGTTTACATTCGTTTTCAGCGTAGTAGTTGGCTAGGGATTGATGGTCCATGTTTGATTGGGTTTCTATGGCATAATACGTTTCTTTCATCTCCGTCATCCTTCTATTTCGTGTAACATTTTTTTGGGTTGCACAATCTATTCTTTTATTTTTTTAAATTCAAATTTTGTTCAATTAGTGTGTTTCTCTTAATACAAGAATAAGTTTTTTTTTTGGGTAAGTCAAACTCATTAATCAAAAGTATGTACATCTTTCTTACAAGCAATAAGAAAGCATAAAAAAAAGAAAAAGAAATACATGACTCATAGATCACCTAATGTGGGATGGGATGAGGTGAGGGTGTTCCACAACATTGATCAAGTGATACAAGAATAAGTTCCCAACTCAACATTTACATTCCGCGAGCGAAAATTCACATTATTTGGTATCAGAGACAGGTTGGAATTATTCTTGTTGGAAATTTATTCATATTCTGAATCATAATCGTGTTGGTCTTTCTTTCAGCTGAAATTTCAAAAATTCCCCCTTTGGTCCAAAAAGCCTATCAGGATCTATATTCGAGAATCATCTGTAAGAACTTAAGAGTCTCATTTTTCAATTCCGTTTTCACTTTTTTAGTCCTTGTAGAGTCTTGCTCGTCATAGGATTTTTTTTAGAATAAAAAAACAAAAAAACAAATTATTATTTTATTTAAAAAATCAAAAATAAAACAGATTTGAGAAAAAAATTATGTTGGTATAGAACACCTTATCTTCAATCCTTGAAATAAAATTTTGATTTATCTCAGTGATTTTCATAGTTTTTGAGTTTTTTTCATACAATTCATTCATCATTTGTATTGAGCTGTTTGGTTTAGGATTTATCTGTAGTGCCTTACCGATCGTGTTTCTTGTCTGATTTGCATCCATTAGTAGCTCTTTGCATCTTAGTTTTCATTATACTTGAATTGGAATTCGAAAGAACAAAGATAGTGGTAACAGCGAGTGAACCCGTTCCTTCACTATATTCTAAGCCTTTTTTTTTAGAGAATTGGGAAGAGTAAATTTGGGGTTTACATATGGGGAGTGAGCTCTTACTAAATCTATTTTTCTGGTGCTTGTTTGATTGTTTATGGTGCAAACGATAGCAATCACAAAAAGAAACGTGATGGTAGTTTGACGTCCAATGGAATGGATGACCGTGTGACTTTGAGACAATTTTCAGAGAGATACTAGCTAGGTTGCCCACACCAGGGGCTGCAACCCCTGACCCTCCCATTCGAGACTGCAAAAATGGTCCCCTTGTCAATAGGGATGTACACGTCCATGAGAAGGATGAGGAGGATATCCGTGTTGATATTCGAGGGCAGACTGAGGATCGAGATTCATTGGAAAATATCAAGCATACCATCCCAGAATTTTGTGGTAAGCATGATCCTGAAGTATTTATGGCGTGGAAGGAACGAATGGAGCACATCTTTGAATTTCATAACTTCTCAGGAAGTACCAAGGTGAAATTGACTATCTCTCAGTTTAAAGATGACGCTTCAACTTGGTGAAAATATTTTAAGCGGAATAGGGATCGAGATCTGGAAGCATCGATTGAGACATGAAGAGCCTTTATGATTCATATGAGGAAAGCTTATGTTTCTGGGTCCTATGTTCATCACTTGAAAGATCAATTGCTACATTTACGTCAAGGTAATCGTTCAGCTTTAGAATAATATCATGAGAGACTATCCTTGAAATTGAAAACAGTAGTAGAAGAAGATGTTGAGTCAGCCAACGCTAGATTCATCTATGGCCTCAAT
The DNA here is from genome assembly GCA_028565015.1 of Pinguicula moranensis. NCBI lineage: Eukaryota > Viridiplantae > Streptophyta > Magnoliopsida > Lamiales > Lentibulariaceae > Pinguicula > Pinguicula moranensis. Next base: position 17,063 of record JAOWBN010177339.1, read on the forward strand.
AAGAATATTCAGTGCCGATTGGATAGGTACACCCTTCACTGTCATGATATTGAGAAATTATTTTTCTATGCAGAAATGATTGAACAACATTTTTGACAACCAGTTGCTAATCATACAAAATCCGTTGTTTCTACAAAAGGAGTGAACCAATGGCCTACAAAGGATTCTTCAGAATCTGATAAGAAGGTGGATGAGATTGAGGAGAACGATCCAAGCGCCCTTAGCCTACTCGTGACCGATCAAATTGTGAACCCCGAGTTAGTCTATTGAAAAAGAGAGGAAGTTCTATCGCAGGAGGTTTTAGTTCTTGTTGAGAATTCAGAAGAAGATTTGAGCCCTCCAACTGACATCGTGGTAGTTCCTATAACTGATTCTTCACTTGAGGAAAAGAAGGAAAAAGTTCTCACAAATTAATGGAAAAAAATGGTGAAATTTTCCTTTAAATAGACTACAATTTTATTGGGACTCTAGAATTTATTTGATCCCTACCTAATTTAAATCCTATTAAAATTGGACCTTACCTAAGTAAGAAGTCCATCCTAACTTAATTCCTAAAAGTA
>JAOWBN010177350.1:0-17617 GCA_028565015.1 Pinguicula moranensis
CTATATTAAATCGGATCATAATGTGTTGCTAGATACCGCTTATGATAGTACCAATTTAGATATGGATCCTATCAGGTTGCTCTATCTGGTGAACTAAAGAATTAAATAATTAATTATGTGAGACATAATTGGAGAATTTCACGGACGAGATTTAATTGGGTTTTGGTGGGACCACCCAATTCAATTGTATTTTAATTGAATTTAATGAGATTAAATTCAAACTATTAATTTGCAATTGGGCCCGAATAATTATTCGAGCCCAAATTATTTAAAAACTCAAATTAGGCTTGGAGCCCAAATGAGTTATATCGAATGGGCTTTAAAGCCCATGAGATTTATTATCTCATTTAAATGGTCGAATAGAAGCGTGAAAATGAGTATGCGTCTTCATCCTTTCGCGAAAATACATACGGACACTCCATCTTTTTTCGCGAAACTCGACCAACTCAAGTTTTTCGTCGCCGTGGCTTCCCCGGAAACAGGGTCTAGCAGCCCCTTCACTAGCCAGGGAGTGCTCCGGTTAGAGACTCTCTCCTTTGGGAGTTCCGTGAACATCACACGGGTTCGTTTTGGTTCGAGATTTTCGTGCTTTTCATACGGGTTCATTCGGTTCGACGGACTCCGGCCAACTTCAGGTAAGTTTGGCTTTCCTTCATCTCATAGAACATGGATTAAACGTTGTTATAACTTGATTTCACCTTGGTTCCGGATTTGAAAGTTTCCGGATTTTTTTTGAAATTGAGCCTTAGATCCTACAGATCAATACCTGGATTTTGGTGTATTTTGAAAAATGATCCAAGGGAATTTAGGTTGGGCCAGACCCCGGTCTGACCACTCACTCCATCCTTGCTACGAATCCCTATGCATGAGAAGGACATATTATTGTTGAAAAAAATATATATTAAGTATTAATATGTTATGAATGATAAATTGATAAAGGATATGAAAGAAAAAAAAATTCTCTTTCAAGTCCATGATCTTACTAAATTAGTGGAGAAAATGGAGAGTTGAGCAATTAACCCACTAAGTTAGTTCTAGATAATGAAAAAGTTCAAGAGGTGAAAAATCTCTAACACTAATTCACAACTCTATAAATAGTGGATCCCCTCTTGAGTGAAACACACACATGAAATTGAGTTTAGAATTTTATTCTCTCTTCTTGGAGTAATTTTGTGAGTAATTCTTTTGGTGATTGAAGAAAGATATCGTTAGAGTTCGTCGGAGCTGTGCTACAAGTATTGTTGTATCCTGAGAGACACACGCTCTGAAATCTCAAAGAATCCAGGGAAACTGTGAGTTTCACCGGCCTCGGAGTTCTTCAAATTCTTGTGCTTTGTTCAACAGTTAAAGGTTAAAGTTTATGTAATTCTTACAGAATTTTATTTTTATCTATTGTTTATTTTCTCAACTGTAATAAGCTGTTTATTATGTGGAATAATTTATTCTTCTTGATTTGTAAAGATTCAGGCATTTAATCAAAATGGGAGTCTTCTAAGTTGAGTAGTTGTAATTTGTTTATTTATTTATCTTACTCTTTCTGAAAATATTGATTGATTTATTGGCTAACACTTAAAAAAATATATCCAAGTTTTTTATTAATAAAAAATAACTTCGTCAAACTTCGCCCCAATTTAGTCAAGCAAACCTAGTGATCCTGACAAAACTAGTTAGAAAAATAAAATGCAAAACAAAACGATTTGCCGTGGTACAGTGGAATTAAAACTAGGGTAATGACTACCTCCTTTCGAGCTCCAATATCCAAGAGCTCGTTTCAATCACTAAAATTGTATGTGCCAGTCCCCTAAATGCTGCTGTAGTGCTCTTATGGGAAGAGGAGATACTGGATCTGTCCAACCTTGTATTGCATGATAAGATATGGCTTTCTAATTGGGTTAAGGACATCTCACCCTGGTCTCCTCGTCCCCCTCCAACTAGCAGGTTCTGCAGGGTCAAAGTTCATGGATTGCCTCTGCAGGCGTGGTCTGAGATCAACTTCACAGCTATAGGGAATAAACTTGGATCATTTGTCAGCATTGAGGACAATACCCTGTCTAAATCCGACTTAGAAGCAGCTCATTTAATAGTGCAAGTTCCACTGGATAGTAAAAGGGACCATACTATGAAGGTGAGAATTGATGGCCAGCTCCTTACTCTGTCCATTGTGGAGTTGGATAAAAGGGAGTCTATATTGTATGACGATCTGATATCCCTATCAGATTCGGATGCTCAATCTACTGCTGATCTCTCAGCTACTAATTCTGTCTATTCTGCTGCAAATGACCTCACTCCTATCAACCTTGTTAATGAAGAGAATTCTGTTGTTGCTGTGTCCAATATTGATCCTACAGCAGTAAGGCCAGCGCATGCGGTCCCCCTAGTAGCCCAGTGTGCATTGGTGGATTCTTCTGATCCATCTGCTACCATGTTGCTGCCATGGCAGCCCCCTATGATTGGCTGGTGGCCCACTCCCATCTCCAGTCCGTTTTATTGTTCTCAGGCAAGGGCTGTAAAGCAGATAATCCAGACGCCAGACCTGCCCATCGCAGAATCTAATCCGGCTGTTGATCAGGCCATCATCCATCTAGGACCACAAAGTGCTAATGTACCTAGTGAGGTAGTTCATGAGTAATCCCCAGAAATCTATACGTGGAAGTTGCCAGAGGAATCTTTCAACTGTCTGGGTATGGTGGAAGTTCCCACTCGGGAAGCCGCCTTTAATGATAATGCACTCATTGATATCCCAGTAAACTTTGAAGATTTTCCCCCCTTAGGGTGTGTCATGGCTGAGACAAAGGTTGCTACTCCCAAGCGCATCCTGCCCCCGATCCAAAGACAAGTATATGGCCAATATAAAACTCGTAGTCAAACAAGGAAGACTAAGGATCCGGTTAGAGCTTCTAACATTGCTACTTTGCAAGATTGGCTGGATCGGATCTCTGCTAATTCCCCTGCGAGCCCTCCTCTCCCCCGGCCTATTGACCACATAAATGGTTCACCTCTAACAGTGGATTCTATAATGGAGATTGGATCATTGCTAGGGATTGACTATGGTCATTGTTATGGTGAGTTCAGGTCCTTACTTCAGAACATGGTGCAATCTAGTCACGAATCATCTCCATATCATGCATCAGCACCCTTGCCTACTCCTATGGAGTCTGAGACTAGAATGTTACTATGAAACTTATCACATTTAATGTTCGAGGGTTATGCAGCATAGAGAGAAAAGAGCAAGTGAAGCAGCTAATTTCCAAGGAAAAGGTAGACTTCATAAGTCTTCAGGAAACCAAGCTATGTACTGTGGATAAACAGTTGTGTCTATATCTGTGGCATGACACAGAAGTTGATTGGTGTCACTCGAGCTCTAATGGCCTGGCTGGTGGGTTGCTGTGTCTCTGGAATAAGACTAAGTTCAAGAAAGTGTCTATGCTCAGTGGTGTGGGTTTCCTTGGCATCTCTGGGTACTGGTTTGGCGAAAGCATCCTATCCCACATGGTCAATGTATATGGTCCTGCTGATCTACCAGGGAAGCAGGCCCAATGGCAGGAAATCTTCAATTGCTTATTACCTTTCAAATCAGACAAGTGTTGTGTAATGGGGGATTTCAATGCAGTCTTGGAGCTCAATGAAAGGAAGGGTTCTTCTGCCATTAATCATATTCAAGAAGTGGAGCAGTTCAATGCTTTCATCACTAGCCTTGACCTCCTGAATCTCCGGATGGAACGCAGGAAGTTTACCTGGTATTTGAAATCTTTGAAGGCCATGAGCCGACTGGATAGATTTTTGATTAATGGTAAATGGCTCGAAAATAGTGACACATGGCATCAAGCAGGCTTAGATAAGGGGGGATCTGACCACTGCCCTGTGAGTTTGTGTACCAAACAGATAAATTGGGGCCCAAAACCTCTCATGGTTCTTGATGTCTGGTTGCAGGATAGAGGGTTCGTAGAGCTGGTCAATCAAGTGTGGAGTAATGCAAGCATTGATGGTTACTGGAGCTACCGTGTTATGATAAAAATCAGAACTCTGAAGGAGCAAATCAGGTTGTGGAATCAGTCCTCTCCAAGGAATCTATTTGAAGAGAAACAGCTGTTGCTGCAGAAAATCAAGGCCCTAGAATTGGAAGCTGAGACTCTACCTATCCTTAGTATTGACCACTTGCAGCTCTCTGAACTGCAGGTAAAGCTAGAAACCATATCAAGACGGTTGCTCAGTGTCAATTATCAGAAGTCTAGAATACATTGGATCAAGATGGGGGATGAAAATTCAGCCTTCTTCCATAATAGTATTAAAGCTTCACGAGCCAGGAATATGATTAATGGTATTTGGGATGGTGCAGTGTGGTTAGAGGACCCAGAGCTCATCAAAGACTGTTTCTATCTTCACTTTAAAGATAGGTTCACAGAAAAAATCTCCAACAGACCACGGTTTGGTTTGGCGCTTAAAACTCTGGGGCAGCATCACAAGGAGATTCTGCAACTGCCCTTTACAGAACCCGAGATCATGGCTGCAATTTCAGCATGTGAGAGTCAAAAGAGCCCTGGCCCAGATGGTCTCAATTTCTCATTCATCAAGAAGTTTTCTCAGTTACTCAAACCGGACATAATACAACTTTTTCTGGAGTTTTATAGGAATGGCCGTCTGTCTAGGGGGAGTAATGCTTCCCACATTGCTCTGTTGGCTAAAACTCACTCCCCTCTGCTCGTTAAAGACTTCAGGCCTATTTCACTAATTGGATGCATGCCCAAGATTATCTCCAAAGTCTTGGCCAATAGGATCTCTCAAGTGATGAGCTGTCTAATCAGTCACAACCAATCGGCTTTTATACAGGGGAGGAAACTTGTGGATAGTGTTATGGTCGCCAATGAGGTCATTGATGAAGTCAGGAAGCTGAAGAAGCAAGCACTCATATTTAAAGTCGATTTTGAAAAGGCTTTTGACACCATTAATTGGAAATACCTCTTGCAGATTATGGAGCTAATGAACTTTCCACCTTGTTGGCTATGGTGGCTCAAAGGCCTCTTCGAGTCATCCTCCACATCTATTCTGATTAATGGTAGTCCCACTAAGGAGTTCTACCCTTCATGTGGTATAAGGCAAGGAGATCCGCTATCCCCGTTCCTATTTCTACTCGCTGCAGAGGGGCTCTCAGCCATGATCTGTCAGGCCATCAACTTACATATTTTCTCTGATCTTAGCATCGGCAGAAGGGGTGTGCATGTCTCTCATTTACAATTTGCCGATGATACTCTCATCTTTGGGCAAGCGGAGTGGAAAACTGTCCAAGCACTGAAGGCTATCCTTCTGAACTTTGAATTGGCATCTGGCCTCCGGATTAATTTTGGGAAAAGTAAGCTCATAGGTATCAATGTTCAGCCTTCTCTTCTGGAAGATATGGCAGCCTTCCTAAACTGTCAACCAGGAAATGCTCCTTTCAACTACTTGGGTCTACCTGTTGGTGCTAAAATGAAGATGCCTTCTTCTTGGCAGCATGTAGTGGACAAGTTCAGCATGGCTCTATCTTCTTGGGAGCATGCACATTTATCTACAGGGGGCAAGCTGACACTTCTAAATTCAGTACTAGCTGCCTTGCCTTCGCACTTCTTCTCTTGCTATAGTGCTCCTAAGAGCATCATCAAGAGATTGACTGATTTGCAAAGGAATTTTTATTGGGGCAGCACAGCCAGCAGAAGAAAAATGAGCCTAGTATCCTGGAAAAAAATTACTACTTCTCAGCCACGGGGAGGCCTGGGTGCACGCTCCCTCTCTGCCTTTAATGCAGCAATGTTGGGCAAATGGGGGATGCAAATCCTCAATCAGGAACCTTCCTTAGCAATGGACATCCTAAGTTCTAAATATGGGGGCCACTCCTTCTCTATTGCAGGTCACAGAGTCCTTCAGCATCCAGGTATTACTTTTGGGGTTGGTAGATCTAGAGGCCTTGTATATGAATCTGAGTGGTGGACTAGTCTGCAGAAAACTCTCATCCTCCCATGGTTCTCTGACAATATTTCCTTGCAACTGGGAAATGGTGAACTCATCAGATTCTGGTCCGATTGTTGGCTAAATAATAAACCGTTGGCTGAGTCATTTCCTAGGCTTTATAGAAATGAGCTTTGCAGGGATGTTAGTGTTGCCAATGCCGGGAAGTGGCTCAATGGATGTTGGATTTGGTGTTGGAGATGGAGGAGGGTTGTCTTAGATTCTGAACTTCCAGCTCTAGATGATCTGCATAGAGCATTACAGGACATCTCTCCCAGACCTCTCACCAAAGATAAGTACATCTTCAATTCCAGCCAGCAGGAAGGCTACAAGGTAAGTGTTGCTTATAAGCTAATCAGTGTTGGTTCGGAGTATACCTTCTCTGATAATCATATCAGCTTGTCTAATCTAATATGGAAAAGCCTTGCCCCAAGAAAAGTTGGTATCTTTGCTTGGTTGTTAATCCAAAATGCTGTGGCTACTAAAGGCACATTGCAGAAGAGAGGAGTAATCCCTAATGATCAGGAAATCTGTTGCCCCCTATGTAGAACCGAAGATGAGACTGTTGAGCATCTCTTTGCCAATTGTTCATTTACCACTAATCTATGGAGGTTGCTGTCATCATGGTTAGGTTTGCCCCCTACCCTTGAGGGTACAGCTCTTAGCTTGTGGGAGTTCTCTGCTGCAGCGCCAATGGGAATAAATCTGCCAGGATGGAATTCAGTCTGGCTATCTATGGTTTGGTCCCTTTGGAAGGTAAGAAACAAAGCACATTTCTCATCAACAACAACCCCGAGCTCTTCTCTATTCCATAGTATCCAGCGCGAGACTTGGTTGTGGCTGAGGGCTAAGAAGCTGCCTAGTTTGTTCCCTTACAGTCTCTCTGATTGGATTCTTCAGCCCCAGGTATGCCTAAAATTCTAGAAAATATCAAGGCCTTTATTATGTGCACATCACAGAAGTTGGCATGGAGTCATTCATTTTTATATCACTTGATTTTGTTCCTTAAAGCCATGTTCTGCATCTTACTTTTGATGCTCAAAGTTATGGCATTTTAAGAAGGTACAGGTCGATCTGGACTAGTGTTCCTTGCTCAAGAAGCCAAGCCGAGTGTATGCAGGGGTACTAGTACTGGCCATCCTTCAGACGCAGGCCATAAAGGAAGTCCTCTTTCCCTTTCCTCTGAAAATCCGTTTATGCACATCTCACTACACGGCTCTTTCACTCGGTACAGGTACAGGTTGGGGGCTGTTGTACCGGCTGATCCCATTAGAAAAGAAGGAAAAAAAAAACAAAAAAACAAAAAAAACAAATTAAAAACAAGGAGAAGAGATTGTGTGTTACTGTGATCAGGGTGCCTCCACAAACCTCCCATGGTAGATCTTCAATGAAGCTGCTGTGTGATATAAAGTAGTGCAAACATCAAGCCTACAGAGGCTGCTGTCAGTTGACAAAGTTACATGTGGAAGACTCAAACTGAGCTTCTAACCACACTCCAGCTACTTAGTGCTATCGAGGCAAATTTGCACAAACAGGTTCATGTCCAGACTAGCTCCACGGTTTATGTGAGACTAGAACATGGAAGCACCTCGACAACCTGAACATGCTGCACAGCAATAAACTGATATCAAGTTAGGGCCTGTGGGCGAAGAGCTCAACTCAATTCTCAATCAGAGACGTGGAGAAATTCTGTGTTAAAGGGCAGTGGAAGAATGCAGATGCTAGTTGATATGAGTCTAGAGGGTGTGGATGGTCGGACGATTCCTTTTATTGATCTAATATTCTTGCCCTCTCCTATATATCCTCCTTATATTACAGGTATAGCTCGCCAAGATGGAAGGAACTATGTACCAATGATCCTTAACAAAGGACATTGATAAGTTGATAGTTATGACTTCTATTTTTGGTAAAGAACGGGTGAAGGTGATGAACTGTATGCCGAGATGCTTGTGCGTTCATGACGCTAGGGGAGTCGTTTACCCGTTCACCTTAGCTACAAAGGAGGGTATGTCGGAAGGGCAGGTTTCACACATCATGATCTGCAGTCGGACTCCGTCGTCACTCTTATAGACTCATGTCCAGTCCTTATAATTTCCTGTTGCTTTTCTCATTCCTCTTCTTGGCGCATTACCTGTAAATACGTTCTTTTTATATATAAAAATTTTGGCTTATCAAAAAAAAAAAAAATTATACTAAGCAAATTAAAATAAATCCTAATCATGCATACTAAGAAATAAATTGCACCAAACAAATTAAATCAAGTCCTAATCATGTATGCCAATTTAAAATTTTTAATTGCACTTAACAAATAAAAATAAATAATTCATAATCATGCATACTAAGAATCAAAATTCAATTGCATGTATTGTCATACTAAATTAATTAACTTAACACATAAAAAATTACTAACAATAAATGATAAACAGTTAATTTTTCATAAATTAATGTCATATCCTAATCATATTTGTATAATAATCACATAGATTATGACAATTCCTAATTGATAGCACATAACATATTAGGATAATTCAAAATCAGATTTGTATCCTAATCACATAGATTATGATAATTATTACGTATATGTTAACAAAAAACATAGATTAGGTAATAATCATACAATCATTGCGTAAGAAACAACTTGGACAAAAATCAGATTTAAGAATTATTAACGTATTCATACGAGAATGTATTTATGATTATTAACTAACAATCATTACAAAAAGAAGAATTCATGTGAATAATTAACGTAACGTAGTAAATTCACGTAATAAAACAACGAATACACTTTGTTTCTATCGAATTCGAATTCGAATTCGAAAGAAAATGAGAGAAACAAATTGTTACAAATTCGATAGAAACGAATTCTGATGAATTAATGAATTTCTTATGAATAATCGTTTGAGTATATAATCATATTTAAAAATTGGCTCTGATACCACTGTAGATCTTGTTAGAACGGATCTAATAGTTAAACTAAATACGAACGAATCATATATTTAATGCGGAAGCGTATAGAACCGTAACGTTCCGGTTGATTATATCACGAACACAAATCAGGAGTCTATGATAGCCTCCTTGTAATACACGTACTCAGAACCGTATAGAAGCTATATATATGTTTTTGGGTCTCAACACATGAGAATAAGAATTCTAAAGTGTATTAATAGACGCACTGAACGCCTTATTTATAGGGAGGAAATAGGGTTTAGTAATTAACATATGATTATTTAATTGACCGTAACCTAATTAGGTAGTAGAATCTTACTCTAATTAGAATTTTTAATATTAAGTAATTAATAAATAATTATATTAATTAATTTTATTAGACTTATTTACATATTTAGTCTATAAGAACCAATCCCTCATAATTAATCAGATCCCTAAAAATAATGTCAGATTTTGATCTAAATTCATTAAACGTGTAAAGGGCCTGTTTTGTATCACTTATTTTTTAGATTATTTTTCTCATTCTCCTTTTTTTAGATTATTTCAAAAACAATGTTTTAAAACTCCCTTCTCCTTTTCCTTTTTTTTTCGGTCAAAACTCCTTTTTTTTCAGAAGTAGGTAGGAGGTTACTTTTTTTCTACTTCTACTTTTAATGACAATTTAGTAAATAAATTAAAGTTATCTTACCAAATTTAACTACAAACACTATTTAATCAACTTAAAAATTTTAATTGCAAATACTATTTCAACAAATTTTTCGTTCACCGTTCTTCGTCCGTACACTTTCTCTCCGTACATGGCGATTGTGAGCTCCTGTAGCCTCTTCTCCTCCACTGTTCCATTTTCCTTCGACCTCCCTATCACCTCCTGACCCCGCTGTCTATCTTCACTCTCCTCCCCGGGGCAATCTCACACACCCGGGGAGCCCCCTCTATCCTCTTCCTTTGGTCATTTCCATCCCCTGCTTCCCCCGTCTTCTGGTTCTTCTTGAACAGCCATGAATCCCTGGACAGTCCCATCTCACCAGCTCAAACTCATGAGGCATGATGCCATTAAAGCCGACAAAGCTCCTGTAGACCAACCTCAGCAGATCTCATTCCCTCAGAACCCTTGTCCCCTTCATGAAAGGTTAGGTCCTAGGGTAACCCAGACAACTGAACCTGTGTTCCATATGGGGATGACTCGTTTTTATCTCACTAACTTCCCTAAGGGGTGCGATGCTGACCGCTTGCGTAGCACACTGAAACATCAAGGTAAGATCCACGGACTCTCTGTAGCTCGCTAGCTCAACAAGAGGGGCTTGCACTTTGGATTTGCGGACTTCATCAATGTGCAAGACATGGATCTAATGCTGTTTAAGTTAAACAACACTTGGATAGGCTCCTACCGACTACAAGCTAACCGGGCAAGGTATCCTAAAACATCCCGTCCTACCAAAGAGGTGAAGTCCACAACTTCTCTGACTATCTTGAAAATACCACCAGCATCCCCGCCTCCTACAATAGTTGTGGCATCTACATCTGGAGCTGGACATATGCCGTCTGAGGTGCTATCCTTAACGGTTAATGTGGCACCAAATTCTTGGCTCGACCGCAGTCAGGTAGCCATACTAATTCCAAATCACAATTGGCGTAATCTTCAAAGAGGCCTTAGAGCAGCTGGCTATCTATCTGTGAGAGTTAGCCCATCAAGTACTGGAACAGTTCTACTGTGGGAGGATGATGCTCTAGATTTATGTAATTTATCAAACAATGATAAGGATTGGTTGGCTACCTGGGTCAAGGATATCTCCCCTTGGTCTCCTAGGGATCTACCGAATAGTCGAACCTGTTGGGTACAAGTTTTTGGCCTACCTCTTCAAGCTTGGTGTCAACAGAATCTGTCTGCCGTTGGCAATCAGCCTGGCACCCTGATCAGCATTGCTGACATTACAATATCTAAACAGAATCTTGAAGTGGCTTACCTTGCGCTTCAAATTTCTCTTGGTACCAAAGTTGAGTAGTGTATGCAGGTGTTAGTTGATGGTACTGCACATACCTTGCATACTGTTGAAACTGTGGAAACTGATCCTTCTTGGCAAGGAGAATTATTAGCCACATCTAATTTTGCCTCTGACTCTATGCCTACTATGGCCCCTTCTCTTGATTGATCAGAAGATACTTGGGATCCTGGCTTGTATTAGGAGGCATTTCCCGATCCCTTTATCAATAATAATGAGACTATAGGTTAGCTTCCTCTTAGAAAGGTGACTGATCCGGTTCTACAGACAGATACTCAAGGTGTTCCTGTCTCAGAAAGGCTGACTAACCAACCATGGAAACCTGGTAGGGTTTATTGGTGGCCTCCATCCTTATCTGATCTCAATTCCAGACTGAGTTTGCATGTAACTGAAGAGGCACAATTAGAGAGGCTCATTGATACAGATCAACCTAATGATTTGTCCTCAGCAATAATCTGTCATGATATATGTGCTTAAACTAGGACAGAGGAGATATTTTTGCCTATAAGGCCTCCTTGAATGAGAGGAAGTTGGCTCTCTTCCATCTGGTATCATTGTCTTGAACCCTTCTGATGTGTCTGCACTATCTCTGGATGTTATAAAATCAGATCACGGCAATGCAGATATAGAAAATAAGTTGACAGATGTTCTTGTCACTTTTGAGGAGTTTCCTCCTCTTTCTCATGATAATAGTGTTGTAAGTCCCAAACCCCGGAAAGTAGGTAGGCCTAAACTCAATATTTGCAGGACAAAAACCAGAAGTCAGACAAGGAATGAGGAAGACCCAACAAGGTCAAACAATCTAGCCATTTTGGAAAAATGGCTTGGATATTTAGCAACTTAGTCCTCGGTCAGTCCACCATTGCCCTCAGCTACTGTAACTCTGCCTGATCCCTTAACCAATAATAATGTGGACTCTATTATGGAAATGAGATCACAACTTGGTGTTGTATTCGGCTCCAAACATGGGGAATTTTGTAAACTGCTGGATATTATGTCCAGAAACAAACACAAGTCTTCAGAGACAACCTTTGCCCCCCAAAGGGCTGAGAACAATCTGTGCTTATGAAGCTTATGACCTATGATGTTCGAGTTCTAGGTGGTCACGGGAGGAGAAGGCGAGTTAAGCTTTTAATTCTGAAGGAAAAGGTTGATTTTATCTGTCTACAAGAAACAAAACTCATCACTATTGACAAACAGATATGCTCCTATTTATGGTTTGACTCTGAGTTTGATTGGTGCTTTGCTGGCTCTTCCGGTTCTTCTGGGGGCCTTCTTTGTTTATGGAACAAGTCTAAATTTTCCAGAACTTCCATCTTTTCTGGTGAGGGGTTTCTGGGGATTTCAGGGCACTGGCCTGGTGATTCAATCCTATCCCATATGATCAATGTATACGATCCAGGTGATTTAGCTAAGAACAAGCTCAATGGCATGCTTTAACAGAGGAATTGATGCCCCTTAAGTTGGATAAATGTTGTGTGATGGGGGATTTGTTGTGTTAGCTCTTAGTGAAAGAAAAGGAATGGCAGCTCAGCACTATGTAGGAGGTGGTTCTCTTGAATTCTTTCATCACCAATCTGGGACTGCAAAATTTATCTATGGATCATAGAAAGTTCACATGGTATCTGAAATCCTTAAAAGCGATGAGTAGGTTAGACAGGTTTCTTGTTAACTGCAAGTGGTTAGATTTTGAGGGAACTTGGACTCAGACTGGTTTGGACAAAGATGGATCTGATCACTGCCCGGTGAGTCTATCATCCAATCAAGTTAACTGGGGTCCCAAACCTTTAAGAATTCTGGATATTTGGTTGCTTGATAAAAGTTCACTAATATGGTTGTGCATGTATGGTGCAATACTTCGGTTACTGGTTACATGAGCTAGCAGCTCATGAAGAAAATCAAGTTGCTCAGAGAAAATATCAGATTGTGGAATGACTCCACTCCTATAAACTGGTCTGAACAGAGAAAAGTTCTTCTCACATGCATCAAGAAACTGGAACTAGCATCAGAGGGAGATAATTCCATTGATCAGTTGTTATTGGGTGACCTGCAGTCCAAGTTGGACAGTATCTCAAGGCAACTGATCAGCTCTACCTACCAAAAATCCTGGATCCAGTGGCTACAGTTGGGAGATGCAAACTCATCCTTTTTCCATAACAGCCTCAAAAGATCAAGATCTATTAACAAAATCAATGGGATCTGGGATGGTCAGTCATGGTTAGAGGACCCTGTAAAGATTAAAGAATGGTTCCTCAATCATTTCAAAGATAGATTTACTGAGAAACTTCTCTCTCGGCCAAGGCTTGCCATCAGTTTACGGTCTCTTGATTAGATCAGCAAAAGGTTGCTCCAACAACCATTCTCAAAGGCTGAAGTCTTAACCGCCATAGCCAACTATGAAAGCCAAAAGCGCCCCGGGCCTGATGGACTTAATTTCAAATTCATCAAGCATTTCTTGCATATTCTTAAGGCTGAAATAATGCAGCTTATGCATGAGTTTTACAGGCATGGCAAACTGTGTAAAGGAAGTAATGCATCACACATTACTTTGTTAGCCAAGACTTCTAATCCCCTATATGTTAAAGATTTCAGGCCTATTACCCTCATTGGTACCACGCCGAAGATCATATCTAAAACATTAGCTAACAGAATTTGGCAAGTTATGGAAAACTTAATCAGCTCAACCAAATCAGGTTTCATCAAGGGGAGACAACTCCTAGAGAGTGTAGTGGTGGCCAATGAAGTAATAGATGAAATTAGGAAGCTGAAAAAGAAAGCTCTCATCTTTAAGGTGGATTTTGAGAAGGCCTTCGATACATTAAACCGGAATTTCCTGCTTCAGATCATGTCAGATATGAACTTCCCCACTTGTTGGTTGTGGTGGATCAAAGGTCTCCTAGAATCTGCCTCCACCTCCAATCTGATCAACGGGAGCCCCACCTCTGAATTCTACCCCACATGTAGTATTATACAAGGAGATCCACTCTCTCCTTTTCTTTTTATACTTGCTACTGAGGGCCTTTCAGCCACGATCAACAAGGCTACAGAGCTTAATCTTCTTTCAGGGTTGAGAATTGTTAGAGGTAAGGTGCTTGTTTCACATTTGCAGTTTGCGGACGACACCATCCTCTTTGGTCAGGCTGAATGGAGATCTGTGCAAGCTTTTAAAGCTATTCTACTCAACTTTGAGTTGGTCTCAGGGTTGAAAATAAACTTTGCAAAAAGCAAGCTGATAGGAGTGAATGTGCAGGAGGATACATTGGCTGATATGGTTGCTTACCTCAACTGTCAACCGGCTAAAATCCCATTCAGGTACTTGGGATTGCCAGTAGGGGCCTGCATGAGAAAATCCACCACCTGGCAGCCCGTTATAGACAAATTTCAGAATGCATTAACCTCCTGGGAGCATAAATAGTTGTCTTATGGTGGCAAGTTAGTTCTCTTGAATGTTGTACTAGCAGCATTACCATCCCATTATTTCTCTTGTTTCAAGGCTCCTAAGAATATCATAAAGCAGCTGATCTGTATTCAAAGAAGATTCTTCTGGGGCAACTCACGTGATAAGAAAAAACTATGCTTGACCTCTTGGAAAAAAATCACATCCACTGTGTCTAATGGTGGGCTAGGAATTCGTTGTCTGCCATCCTTCAACATTTCTATGTTGTGCAAATGGGGCCTTCAGATCCTCAATGATGAACCATCTCTAACAACTGAAATATTGAGATCCAAATATGGAGGAAAATCTCCTCTCATCATTGTTGGCAGTAGAGCTCTGCTTCCCTTGGTTAATATTTCTACAATTGGAAGGCCAAGAGGCAGGTGTTATGCTTCTAAATGGTGGCTGAATCTTCTGGAAGTCCTAAATGGCAGATGGTTTTCAAATAATATAAGATTGCAGCTAGGCAATGGGGAATGTATCTGGCTGTGGACTGACAGATGGTTAAATAATACTTCTCTGGCAGTTTGCTTTCCATGGTTGTACAGAGTTGAACTTTGCAAAGAGATCTGTGTAGCTGATGCTGGTTATTGGTCTAATGGGGTATGGACATGGCAATGGAAATGGAGGAGATAGCTCTTCAATTCTGAAACTTCTTATCTGAATGTCTTAACTAACAGTTTGCATAAATTATCCCCCCAGCAGAACTCCACAGATAAGTATTCGTTCAGGGGTAACAATGATGGAAAATATATTGTTAGTCATGCTTACAGCCTCATCACATTGGAAACTCAACAGTTTTTTTCATATCTTCACATAGCACACACCAAGCTCACTTGGTCTAGCTTTGCACCAAAAAAAATGTATGTATCTTTGCTTGGCTTTTAGCTCAAAATGCACTGCCTACTAAAGTTATTTTGCAGGTGAGGAATATCATTCGACAAGGTCAATCTATCACATGTCCGCTGTGCAATACTGCTGATGAAACCTTACTTCATTTCACAAACTGCTTTATCACTTGTAGTTTGTGGAGGGGATTAGCATCATGGCTTGTTCCAATAGCCTCCTCCGGGGGATTTCCCACACCCTCCTCGCATGAACATTCTACCACAACTCCACAAGGTGTGCACGTCCCAGCTTGGAACTCCATTTGGTTGGCCATGGTATGGTCCATATGGAAAGCTAGAAATAGATCTCATTTCTTGGCCGAGACACAAAGGCAAGCCTAGTCTTGGATAAAATCTAGGAGACAACCCAAGCTATTTCCTTATAGTTTTGCGGATTGGTTACTACAACCTCTGACCTGTCTGAATTTTTAAATTTTTAGCATTACACTAACTTGTCATTATTGTGCAACTAAGGTGAAGTAGTTGGCTGCCTCAAGCTGCAATATATTGGTTGTTGTCCCAGTGGCAGTCCATGCCTCATTTAGATTGCTTTTTAATTGGATTGTCTTACTTGATTTTTCCTCAATATGGTACAGGTTAGGTTCTATAGAAGGCCATCATAACAAGACTGCCTGACTAAAGAATTTCATCTCTAGTTTGGCAAAAACTACTTGAGCTACTAATTGGATGGAGGCCACATCAGTAGCATAACAGCAGCATCTTCAATACTCTTTGGTGTTTCCCATCTTTTCCATAGAACACAAAAAAGTATGCATGACAACCAGGCTGAGACCTAGCCAACTATGTTCAGGGGAGCAACCCACATTGACAAAAAATGGACTCTTGATTGGAAGCGAAAAGCATACTCCTCCTGCAAGATTCTCTTTGATCAATGAAAGATGAACAATAGACAATCAAGAGGATCATATATCTGGCTGAACTCATATCAATTGTCCAGTCCCTTTCTGACTGGATCTTGTAGTAATAACTGTTCATATGGGGCGTTTACCATAAGAATGCCACTTAGAAGACACGGACTATGGTCCTGCAAGTGAAGGAGACTCTACAATACTGAACTAAAGCATGCTACAAAGCATGATGCAATCTCATATATTCATGAAAACAACACGGAGGACACAAGAGAACATCAGCTTGTTGATTCTGAAAAGTGAAACTTCATGCCACAAAGAAGCCATTCAAAGACCAAGAAATAAAGGAGACAAGGAACATAGATTAGTAACAAGGATACAATATGAGGATTGGACTTGTAGGAGAAGGTGGCTGGTTTGTTTGCTTGAAAGTGAACTGTAATACCTCAGCCCAACAGGATATACCCTCTATACATTACAGGGATAGTTCATCAAACAGGAAGGAGCTATGTACCAGTATTCCTATAAAAAGAATATTGATAAGTTGATAGTCATGATATCCTGTTTGGTGAAGAGCAGATGATGGCGAATAATTGAATGTGGAGATACTTTGTGATCTTCTATGAGGATAGGGAAGCCATGTATCAGATTACCCTTAGCTATACTGGAGGATATGAGGAAAGGGAATGATACACAGTTCATGATCAAATAAGCAACCACTGACTTCATCCTTATGGGTCCAATCAATACTCAGGATATATCTAGTCTTGGGCCTGTATTTTATTTTGGTTTTTGTTTTGTTTTTCTTTCTGTAAATAGCTTATACCATAAATATGAAATTTGGATTAAAATAAATAAATAAACAAATTTTTTAATTTTTTCATAGTTTTACCAAACGCTCAAAAAATATAAATTTAAAAGAAAAAATAAAATCAAAAGGAGAGTCAAAATTATAAATAAAAGGAGAAAATCACTATGGATATAAAAGAGGCCTAAGTTGTGTATATTTAATATATTTCTTGAACATGATATTTTCATTAATCAATGGGGAAATTAACCAATGAGAAAAATGATTTATCACGCAATTAAAATCTTCCCGAACAGTTTATTCTGTTTAAATTTGACAACTAATGAGCTTCATTAATGGAAGCAAAGCAAGCTCGCGTTCTGGAGTGTAGAGATCGGCAAACACGCACCGCACGGTTTGCGGGCTGGAAAATCCAGCCCGGCACGCGCACGTTTTATAAACGTGCGCGTGCAAAAAAACGCACGTTTTTTAAACGTGCGTGCCTAGCCCGGCACGCATAAAAAACGTGTCGGGCCAGGCCAGCCCGCGTGCAAATGGAGCACGCACGTTTGCACGGTTTCTATTTTTTTAATTTTTTATATTATTATTAATAAAAATAATAGTGTAATTTAAATATAAAAAAATTTTAAAAAAAATTCAGGTGCGGGCTAGCCCGCACCGCACGCCAACCCGCACGGCACGCACGGTTTGCG
>JAOWBN010177361.1:0-17615 GCA_028565015.1 Pinguicula moranensis
ACTACTATGGTGACACATATTACTGTTGAACCCATTGAATGTTTATCACCTGTGGTTCCACAACTCATGGACTGTGAGGAGATCCTCCCTCTTGAGGTAATCCCTCCGGATACATCAGAAGAAGCTATTTCCCCCTACCATAACTTGAAGATAATCCAATAGTGCCCCCCTCTCCTCTTGACTTCCCCCCCTCTCTAGTTCTACTCCGAAACCAACCCTTTCCACTGCTAAGAAGGTACTATTATTAAAATCTAAAGGAGGGGGCCCAAAAACACGAAGTCAAACCCGCAAGGAGTTTGATTTAGACAGAAACAATAATCTTCAGGCCTTGGAGAGTTGGATAGGGGAGCTACACCAACTTTCCAATCCTCCCTCAGAAATACAGGATCCTTCCCCTGCACAACTCTCTGCTGAAGCTGAGCTTACCATAGCCGTTGGGAAGGAGTTGGGGAAAAACTTTCCTAATGATACTAAGTAGATTAGGGAAGTCTTTATAACTATGAACAGTAATTGTAGAAAGGCTGCACAGAATATTCACTGTCTTCCTGACAGGCTCAGAGATGTCGAATTGTCTGAATGAAGCTGATTACCTATAATGCTAGAGGCCTTGGCGGCCAGGGGAGGAACAGAAGACTCAAAGAACTAGTATGGAAGCAGAAGCCATATTTTCTTAGTGTGCAAGAAGCTAGATTGGAATATATAGACAGGCGTCTTATTGAGTATCTTTGGTTTGATGACAAGTTTGATTGGTACTTCCAGGGCTCCATTGCCCAATCAAGTGGACTTCTATGTATGTGGAACAAGCTGACTTTTTGCAAACAAGCCTTCTTTGTAGGTGATGGCTTCATAGAAGTTTCAGGGACATGGGGCGATGAAGCTCTAACTGATTAAATATATATGGAGCAAGTGACCTAACAGCTAAGCTTACTCAGTGGAATGTTATATGCAACCTACATAGCTCTATAAAGACAGAGAATGGTGCCTAATGGGAGATTTTAATGCAATTCTTGATTAGAGTGAGAGAAAGGGTCAGTCAAATCGTGTCAATGCTTCTAGGATGGCTGCCTTCAAAACCTTTGTAGATGACATGATGCTCCATGATTTAAGAATGGAAAGGAGAAAATATACGTGGCGCTTAAAATCTATGAAGGTTATAAGCAGACTGGATAGATTTTTAATCAATAATCCTTGGATTGCCCTTGAATCTAACTAGATCCAGAGTGGACTAGATAAACTGGATTCAGACCATTGTCCCGTGGCTCTTTACAACATGTGAATTGGGGACCTAAACCTTTTAGAGTACTTGATATTTGGTTGGGTTTGGATGAATTC
The DNA here is from genome assembly GCA_028565015.1 of Pinguicula moranensis. NCBI lineage: Eukaryota > Viridiplantae > Streptophyta > Magnoliopsida > Lamiales > Lentibulariaceae > Pinguicula > Pinguicula moranensis. Next base: position 1,333 of record JAOWBN010177361.1, read on the forward strand.
AACTCTTTGGTGACTAATTTATATTCTCATACTTGTCCTGATGGCTTTGCAAGTTAGGCTCAAATTAAAGTCAAAGCCGTACGTGAAGGGATTAAATCCTAGAATCTTCTAGCCCCAAGAGATCTGCAGGCTGAGAGAAAGCTAACTCTAGCTCAGTTAACTAAGCTGGAAGTACTGGAAGAACTTTCTGATATTGCAGAGACTCAGCAAAAGGTTACTAGCATGAGAGCTGAGCTGGAACATATCACCAAGAAGTTGGACTACATAACATTTCAAAAGTCTAGAATTACCTGGATTCAAAAAGGTGATGCTAACACATCTTACTTTCACGGATGGTTAAGGAAACACAGAAATAGAAATGCTATACATGGAATTTTGGAAGGAAACCAATGGTTTGAGGAGCCTGAGCAAGTTAAAAATGTATTCAAAAGGCACTTTGAGGTGAGTTTTTCTGAACAGGCGTGGCATAGACCAACAATTAGAGGAATCAACTTCATGCGCTTATCAGAACCTAGTAAAGCCTTTTTGTCTCTCCCTTTCTCTGAGCAGGAGATTTTGGATGCTATTTCGGAATGTGGCAGTGGGAAAAACCAGGGTCCAGATGGGTTAAATTTCAGATTTTTAAAACACTTTTTGCATCTTTTTAAAGAGGACATCCTTTAGTCCTTTTCTAGAATTCTACAAAAACTGTAAGCTGGCAAGGGGCTCTAATGCTGCTCAAATCATCATGCTGTCAAAATTAGAGGCCCTGCTGACAGTACTAGATTTTAGACCCTACTCTCATTGTTATCATGCCTAAAATACTTTCTAAGGTGCTAGCAAATAGAATCAGGGGAACTTTGAATGAGATCATTTCCCCTGCTCAGACAACTTTAATCAAGAGCAGGAAATTATTATATGGATTTATGATTGCTAACGAGGCCGTTGATGAGCTATGAAAACTCAAGAAATCTGCTATCATCTTCAAATTGAACTTCGAAAAAGCTTTTGATACAGTTAATTGGAGTTATCTGCAAGACATAATGCTGCAAATGGGATTCCCAACCTGTTAGACTTGGTGGATTCAAGAAATATTTTCTTCGGCCTCTGCTTCCATTCTTATTAATGGTAGCCCATCACATGAATTCTTTCCTAAAAGAGGTTTGCGCCAGGGTGATCCTATATCCTCGACTCTGTTTCTTCTAGCAGCTAAAGGCCTCTCAATTTTATTATCCAAGGCCATTGAACTCAACTTATTCTAAGGTTTAATGATTGGGAGGGACAAAGTGCCTTAAGTCATCTGCAATTCGCTGATGACACACTTCTCTTTGGTGAGGCAAATTGGCAAACTATCAGAGCTTTCAAGGAGATCCTCATGATTTTTGAACTCACCTCTGGACTCAAAATCAATTACTCAAAGAGCTGCATCAGTGGTTTAGGCATTCAGACTAAAACTTTGCAAGAGATGACTGCCTTCATGGGTTGCAGAATCAGTCAGCTTCCTTGCACATATTTGGGGTTTCCTTTAGGAGCAAACCTTGCTAAATCTGCTATGTGGTCTCCTGTGGTAGGTAAATTCCATCGCCGCTTAAATCCATGGGACCATAAACACCTTTCCTTTGGTGGAAAAGTGTTATGCTAAACTCAGTTCTAGCTGCATTGACATCTCACTTTTTTGCCTTATTTAGAGCTCCAAGAGTCATATTGAAGAAACTGACATCTATTCAAAGGATTTTTTTCTGGAACAAACATCCAAATAAAAAAGGAATTTGCTGGACATACTTGAAGAAATTATGCAGTGCTACTACGGATGATGGGTTGGGCATTCACAGTCTTGATAGTTTTAATCAAGCCATGCTAGGAAAATGGTGTGCAAGAATCCTTTATGGATAAAGGAGCCTAGCAATGCAAATTCTGAGGTCTAAATATGGAACTGATGGTGTTCTAACTGTTGGTGGTCTTAAGGAACTAATAAGGTCATTAACCCCAAACACAAGATTGAGGGGAAAAAGGAGAGGAAAATCCTATGCTTCTTATTGGTGGAATATTATTCAAGATCTCATGAACACTGAGTGGTTTAAACAACATATCCAGATTCAAGTTGGAAGAGGTGATGGTATTCGCTTCTGGCAGGATAAATGGCATAAAAACACCCTTCTAGCTTATCAATTCCCAAGACTGTACAGAGTGGCCTCTGACCCTTCAATATACTTATCTGATTATGGAGTCTGGCTAAATGGCTCTTGGAACTGGCGAAGACAACTAAGATCCTATGAAATGCAATACCTAGCTGACCTGCACGCCTTCTTGCTGGATAAATCCATAAATCTTTCTGATGCAGATAGATATATATTCTCAGGAAACACTGATGGCTAATACTCTGTCAGGGAAGCCTACAAATAGATCTTTGCAGGGGCACCACAAGCCTTCTCCACGCATGAGTCCACACTACTATCCAGCATCTGGAATACTCCAGCCCCGAAGAAAATTCAGATCTTTGTTTGGAGGCTGCTACAAGATGCGATACCAACACAAGGGCTTAAAGAAGCGGGGAATCATACCTGATGACCAGATATCTCTATGCAATATCTGCCACACTGAACTTGAGACTGCAACATACTTGTTCTCCACTTGCATTTTATCTATTCGGGTATGGATGGAAGCCAAAAAATGGCTGGTCTTTGAGTCACTGGACCAACTAGACCAGTTCCCTTCTTTGCAGACATTCTCTTCAATGCATCCGCCTCAGACTACTCTGGCAAGCTGGAAGGCTATTTGGTTCTCCTTAGTTTGGTACATTTGGTTAGCCAGAAATGTGTGTCACTTTATAGCTACACAAATTGATGCACTCAAGATTATAGCTACTGTTAAAAATTGTACCTAGCTCTGGATAAAATCAAAGATGCCAAGTTATACCACATTGTGATAATGGCTCCTGAACTCGAGTATTTTCTCCAGCATTTTGTATTCTAAAATGCATATTAAATCAAAATTGTTGGTTTCTTTCAGTGGTATCTAAAAGTATGCAAGTGATACAAATAGACATTCTAGTCCAGTTGAACTTATATTTGGGAGTTAGAAGAAACCTGGCATTGATGACAAACAGAAACAAGAAGGATAGGGTTGGGAGGTTTCCATCCATACCTGAGGGGCGCCAGCTCTATGTTTTGTCATGACAGCTTGTTAACATATACGGGCATAATGTTGTGGAGGCAACATAGGTATGAAACAACACAAGTTGAATTCTGAACAAACTTTCTTCCTATGTCTCTCCAGTATAGGTAGGTCCAAGACATGGTTGCAGCAACAATAGGTTAGATGCTGGAGTTTCTACCTCATCACGGTTCTAGCAGCAACAAAGAATGGTTGTTGCCTGACCATTCATACAGTGGTTAGAGGAGTTCCTGGTTAGGGATGGTTGGAAGAGATCCTCAGTACCTTTCAGCATCGTCAGCAGCTCATAACTCACGTCTACTGCATCATGATTAGCAGGGAGTCATTCCTCATTGCTCCTGAAAAATAGATCTTGAACACTTAATTGCACTGTATTCCAATTCGGTACAGGTTAGGTATTTTAAAGGGAATATATCCCCTGTAGAAGTGCACTGCTATTTCCACCAGTCCATCAAGGAGTAAGAGGTCTCTAAATGTTGACAAATGCGCTTCCTCAGTGGTTAGGGTCTCACTAGGTGCCAGATTATGATATGCACTCCAGTTTGGCATACTTCATCCTACATTGCTTATAAGGAGGACACATCAGTAGTTTACATTTGGCATAGCGTGAACTAATTGGCTATCAAGCACATGCAGTAAATTTGGATGCAAGCTTTTCTCCAGCAGAATGCAGTCCATGAGAATAAGAAAGTATCAATTGCCCCCATCCAAATTGGATGACCGAATGGACTTCGATTTAAATGAATCTGCTATGTGAAAGGCAATACTTCAATAGAGGATATTCAGAGGCCATTCAGTGAACTCTTTGCAAAGGCGGTTATGCACTGTGCCTAGAAACAACATACAGTTAGAGTTCATGGTTTATGTAGGAGAAAGAGGCTGGTTGTTACCTTGTAATTGAACTGTACTATCTTTGCCCGATCGGCTATATCCTCTATATATTACAGGGATAGCTCACCAAACATGAAGAAGTTATGTACCGATATTCCTATAAAAAAGGTATCGATAAGTTGATAGTCATGATAATCTTTTTAGTGAAGAGAGGATGATGTCGATGAACTGAATGCGAAGATGCTTGTGCATTCATGACGTTAGGGGAGCCATGCACCTGATCACCCTTAGCTATACTAGAGGGTATGATGGAAGGGCATGTTATACAGTTCATGATCTAGGTTACAATCATTCCTACAGATTCATTGCTCACAGGAGTTCTAGTCATGGGCTTGTATTTTTGATTTTGTTTTCTTTCCTTGTTAATATTTTTCATATATATTAAATTTAGCTAAACAAAAAAAACATGTCTGTTCCAGCTACTACTATGGAATAATTACACAGACTGCCTTGGGCACGGTATTTTTTGAAAATTTCAAACCAACCATCGTATAGGGGAAAGTTTTCCCCTTGATCTGAGCAAATTTGGGTTTTATCGTTGAATTGAAAAAAACAATAAGGTAACATGTAATACATGAAAGTTAACCTAATCATCATATCACATGTACCTTTAGCAACTCGTTCTAGAGAGCCAGGTTGTCTTCTATTGGTGAGTGTGTCTCCGGGTCAATAGTTGTTCCACTTTGGTAAGCAAACTCACTTAAAATAGACCATTGATTTTTTCATACATGAATGTTATTCTGTATTTTTCTTCTGGACCCTACCTCCTTTTACTATCTCGCGTATCCGTGTGGTAGATATCTGGTGGATTCCCCTCTTCCATCCTGAACCAACTCTATATCCTTCCATTTCCAGATCCCTGCATGCAGTGATCATCACACTTTCCTCATCTAGGATAAAGTATAGCTTTTTCACGAGGGATCGATGGGTTGGATTCCAAGTAGAACACCTCCTAATTAAAGCCAGGCTCTTGAAAAGTTGTTTTCCCTTATGCATTAGTCTCGATCTCGATGTATAAATGTGGGATTTCTTAGTATCTTTTGTATGCTCAGACATGTCATGATTGTCATTTTCAACAATCCTCATCCTATGTCACACAGTGGAAATATAGGAAAAACTGGAAGTACAGTGAAATGAACAAGTTAGGGTTCTCATGTCTAGGAGATTATATGCCAAAGTAGTTCACGCAAGAACAATTACGAATAAACATGAATGTGAATGATCAAAAAAGATAACACAAATATCAACTATGTTCCAACAGTTAGCTCATCACAGAGCTCCTCAATTAATACAAACACCCCTACACACCCCTATGGTGATATAGGTGCAGGCTAGGCTTCATTGTATGTTGCGCACAATTCAGTTGCAATGTCATCACGCTTTTGAGTCCATGTTGGTGATGATTGAGGAGCCTAAATGTACTGCTCGTAGTCGTCAAGTGAAGAACTGTGTGACTCATCCACCATCACCCCACTAACAAGTAGTGGATCATTCGGTGTGGTGTCAATAACAAAGTTATTCTACAGCGAACAAGCCAGCAATATTTGGGTTGTTTCGTAATGGGGTAGAATGTGGGACTACACATCACCGCAAAACGGTTCTTTAGAATGTCAAATGCTTTCTCTATGATATTTCTTGTAGAGGCGTGCCTCATATTGAATATATTTTGAGGGTTTTGTGGTATCCTCTGTTCGGACCCCAAATATTTCAAGTGATACCTGGTTGTTCTATATGATGTGAGCAATCCATGCTCCATAGCAGTTTATGTACCAACATTAAACAAGTAGTAGCAACCTGCCAGTAACTCAAAATAAGATCAGCGTAGTTTGCGGTCCAGATACAAGTAATATAAAATATATATTGTACCAAAACACACTTTATATACCCTGTGGAATCTTGAGTCCTGTAGGATTGCTCAAAGTATCCCTCAGAATCCGCACATCAGCAGCCAAACCTTCCCAACCAGTGAGCGTGTACCAAATTTACCATTTTTCTCACAAGCGTAGTTCGATTAAACAGTGATACTATGGTTACCTTGAAATAGCTCCACTATTTGTCACTGCATTCCATAGCTATCGGGTTATGGGCAACTAGGAATCTATCCTTCAGTTTGAGCATAGTGTTTAGCACCTCATGGATGACTACACTTATTATTTGGCCGCTCCTTTGAAAATTCGTTTGAAGTGTTCTACTATTCTGGTGGTGTGCTAATGGACGAAGGAAAATGATAGTCTTCTCCATAACTGAAACGTATGATCATCTTTAGGATATCCTTTACTCTTAAGACCCTACAGAGCTCAGTGAATGCTATCTTGTGCATCCTCAGTTTGTGAAAACAATCACAGTTGTTCCTTTTTTTAGTCATTCCAGAAATGTCATTTGCTCAAATATTTCATCAAGAATCAAGTACTAGGTGGGGCATTACTCTTTCGTTTTTGTTATAGGAAGAACAAACATTTAAAAAATAGTAAAGTAAAACAAGTGTAGTAGATGGAACAAAATAAAAATGCTGATACAAAGTCCAAACACAATGGGAATTTTTTTTAACTTTTTTGGCTCCACTAGGATTCGAATGAAGCACTCCTCTGGTAACAAGCATATGAGACAACCACTGAAATATATTCCATTTTCTGTTAAAATTAACATATTAAACAAAATATTATATTTCTGCACTAATATATAAAAAATAAAAATAGGGAGCCGTTCAAATGACACTTCAAATTACCCAATCTATTACATCTCATCCTGGCCGTCGATTTCAACGGCCAGGATGAAAAAATTCGCACGATGGGTTTAAAAAAGCAGGATCCCGTCAGAAATAGACAAAATCTTACAGCTTCACTCGAACAGCTTTACAGCTTCACTCGAACAGCAGCGGGACTTCATTCGAAACCTACGGCTCCCACTCCGTTGATTGAGAGCAATCGGACTCGCCTGAATCCGAGCAGAAATTGAGCAAATTCGAGCAGAAATATATCAACAGAAATTCCGTCCAACAACCAGCGAACAAGGCGCCTGAAATGTAGCAGAAATTTGCCTCCATCCTCATTGCGAACAAGGCGCACGAATTCAACCATAATCGGCTTCCAGCCCCAATGCTTCCACATCAAGGTGAATTTTTGTACTAACAATGCTTAAAATTTCAACTAATGTGGGAACCTCAACTTTTAGCACAAAATTTATGGAATGCTGATGGAATTTAAATACTTCGTGTTATCTCTGTATGAGTAAAAGGCCATCTCGGTACTAGTTTTTAATTCCTATTGATGTGTTTCTTCTCCAGAAAAATCTTGTCTCAATTTACATAGAAGTTCCCCTTCTAATGCCTTTTTTTCGTGGAGTGGGCTAGAAGATTTATATTATCTGTGTCTGAATTTCTCGGTCAGCTTCACTGTTTGGATCCATAGCTTCACTGTTTGGCGGAATTAATTGATTCTTGGAATATGTTGCAGCAAGGAGGAGATTGTTGAATCTAAAATTCAATCATTGGATCCGCAGTCTGGTGGAATTGACAGTTATTTCAACATCTTAGATACTGCTATTGAAAAGAGAGATATCCAAAAAAGGTTTTGTATTCTTCATTTTCTTTTAAAATTTGTACATCTCGTGTCATGAAATATCCCAAGAGACTGCTGAATTTAGTTTTACTGACGTGTTAAAATCTTCTTCTTTTTATATGTACATGCTATAATATTTTTCATACATGGAAGCAACAGAAGAAGAAGATATAACAAACGAAAATGCACATCCATAAATTTTGTAGGTATCATTATTTTTTTGTCTGGATGTTTCTATTTTTATTACATTTGAGTTTGAATATGAAAGTTAAACATATTTGTTCATTACTCGAGACTCATCATCGTTTCTCTCAGCTTTTGAACAAGTGCACCTTTCGGAGAGTGAGAAGAAGACCAAGTAAAATTTGGTAAAATTTGTTGAGTATCTCTAGAGTACATGTGGGTTATGTCCTTGAGCCTAATAAATTTTTCAAGGATCCAACTCTCGTTTTGCTGTTGATATGTAAACATGATTTCCCAATTTAGGTGCATTTTGAGAGTTGCAATCCCGTACATTACATAAACTTGTTTGATTCTCTAGTATAAATCGATTATGGTAGTACGCATTAATCCACATGCTAGTCAATTTAGTCATCTAGTTGTTCCTTTGCTAATGACTTTTAGACTAGGGACTAATTTAGAGTTTGATAAAATTATGGAGTTTCACAATTTGAGCCCATCACTCAAATGATCCATAATATACATATATAAACCTCAAGGAATAAAATGATTTTCATCATCCAGTATACATAAAACTAACAAGAGCATAATGCTCTAGGTCACACTGTCACACTAACTAACACCTTGGTTGTCCGGTTTTCGATGAAATTGTTCACCAAATCATCTTCGATCGCGTGCAAGATCCACTACCATATTGTGAGGTCCATTTGTTCCCATTTTTGGAAAGCAGAGTCTATAGGGGATGGGGATGGTGGCACTCCCGTGATGTGTCTGAGTTGCCCCCTTCCTCCAATTGCGACTCGCATTAATCGTAACCATAAGGAGTAATTATGGTCATTGAGTTTGACAGTGATAGTGGGGGTTTGATAGTTTTCTATGGTTGCATCTGTTTCAATAGCTTAGCAACTTAGGTGGATGGATCCTCCGGTGTTGCCGGAGTAATGTTAGTGGTGATTTTATCCGCCATGGTGACGGGAGAGAAGGTAGATGATGAGTTAGTGGTCAGATTTTAAGATCTTGACCCGCTCTAATACCATGTTTTATTGAAGAAGATGAAAAACAATGTTTTATTTCTCAATCTTGTATATTTCTTTACAATCATGTGCGTGTACATATAGGAAGAAAGAAAACTAAGTTTAGGAAAATGTAAGTCTTTGGGAAGATTGCTGATATAATGGGATTGATCTTCCCATAATTATCGCAATTTTCCCTTAAAAGAACCTTCTAGTGACTGAGCTATATGTGTATTCTATTATAGATGATTGCATAGACTGAAATATGAGATGCCATAGAGACTGGGTACGAAGTCATTAAATAGCAAAAGCAAATGAACTCCAACCAAAAATTGAGTTGAGAAAATCATCAGTAAAACGGAGTATTTTAACATGAATAGCACAGCTCTTAACCTTCAATTGAGTGCTATTTCTTTTTTAAAAAAAATTGAAAGACGGAGGTATCGATTCAGATAAATACCATCATTATCGACCTCCGACCTTACTTTATTTCATTATTCTCTACATTCTTATCAAACCAAATACAAATAACAGTCTTGACCCAAGGTCATCATGAAACGTACACATATGGATAAATCTACAACCGCATGTGATGTACCGGGGATAGAGTAGGCCTATCCAACGAATATTCTTTGTTGTTGATCCCCCAATGGAGATTGAGTAGTGGGAACTAAAAGCAAGCATACTCAGGGCAGCCCCCTCCACCCATGGTAGGCTATCAAGCACTATCTGCATCGTAGATATGGTAGTCTCCATTTCTCCATCCTCAGTCTCCTCTGGTTCACCTTACTTATCTAAGACTGCTGAAAAATCCTTTGCTCCGTTCCAGCTGCACCTAGCTTCGTAAGCTCATCCGCAATGTTGTTTGCTTCTCAATACTGGTACATTACTCTTATTTGAAATTCGGAGGCCAACATGGTCAGCTCATCCCATAAATCCCATAGGTACTAGACATCGCATCTGTTCTGATTTATCCAGTGGACCACCAGCATAGAGTTTGTTTCTACAATGATTTGCCTCCAGCCTTGATCTTTGCACACTCGCAGACCTTCGATAGTCTCTCGAAGCTCAGAATTGTTGTTTGTCCCTTCTCCAAATACCTTTGGAGTAGGTCGCTCGAATGTTCCCTAGCTCATCCCAAATAATGCTTCTCTATCTGATGCACCTGGGTTGCCCTGGCAACTACCATCACAATTTAACTTCATCCAACCTCTGGGAAGGGGCACCCATGTCATAGTAGTGGTCTTTCTTTGTGGGATACACACTTTCCGAATGCTCAACTCCTCCATATGTACCTATCCATCCCATGCAAAAAACAGTGAAAGTTGGCGCAGTTAAAGATATCACTGATAGAAAGGTGTACATGTCTCCATATCTGCGCCAGTGAGCCCCAAACTCCATCATATCGTGCTCTGCACCGACTCAACCACAAATACCATGTCATGATCGCCGGTGTGATGTCCACCAATACTCCTGTGAAGGAGTTCTTCTTTGCAAGCGTGAACCAGAATAGGATTCTACCTTTCCATGTCTACCAATTATTATGGGGATCCCCAGTAGGGCTTCGGCTCATCTCCACACAAAGATGGCTATCTCACTAGTGTCGAAGATGTGGTCCTATGTTTCTGTTTTCCTCTTCTCACAGCAATCGCACGCAGAATCCATTTGAAGACCTCTCCACCTGACATTTTCATCTAGCAGAAGGCTCTTATTCCATGTACGCCAAGCACAAACCACGATTTTGGGTGGAAGGGCCCTATTCCAAATGTTCTTCAAATCCACCTGCAGTGGCCCTCTCTCACGGATTACTTCCATGGATGATTTAAGACTAAAATCTCCTTTCTTATTTGGTCTCCAAATACATCTATCCTCTCCGAGATCCACATGGCTTCCAGGAATTTTCTGGTTTTGGATCTCCCCACGGATCTCTTGTCCCACTGCCTCCTATAGCTATTGTAAATTCCAATGATGGCCTAGCCAGAAATCCTGTACTCTAATCTCACTAAAAGAACCATTCAAGCATCGTCCAACCGGTGGTCTTGATCTAATCCACTTGTCAAACCAAAAAAATGAATTGCCTTTTCTCAATATAATTTGGATATTCTCATCCACTTCATTACGCATACTCATTGCATACTTTCAGAATCGGGAATCTCCACCTCGTACCTCTCTCATGAGGATATGATCTCTTCTGTTATACTTAGACATGAAGAACCTCGCCTGCAAGCTGGATTTTGTAATCATCTTATAGCATAGTTTCATCACCATTACTTTCTATACCTCTTTCAAGTCCCTAATACACAACCCTCTTCTTCACACGGCTTGCAAATCTTTGCCCATCCTACCCAGTGCATTTTCTTTTTTCCATCCATCTCTCCCCACAAGAAGTCTGCCATCCTCCGGCGCAACTCTGTGAGACAGTACTGTGGGAGCTTCATAACTGCTAGGGTATGCATGGGAATGCTGGATAAGGCGCCTAAGTAGGACAATTCTGCCACCTTGGGACAACAATTTTTCTTTCCACCCAGATATCTTATTTGTGATTTTAGTCATTAGAGGCTCCAGAGTTTCTCTCTTTAATCTTCATGTGTAAAAATGAGCCCCCAAGTAAGGAGTAGGGAATGTACCTTCTCTAAAACCTATCAAACTAGTCAGCACCCCGCTTCTTCCATTCCTGATTTGTTTGGACATGAAAAGTCCCGACTTTCCTTTGTTGACGTTTTGACCAGACCATGAGCAGTACTCATCTAGAACCTTCATAAAGGCCACCAGTGATCTCCTCTCCTCTCCCCACTTAGAAAACATAGTATATCATCCGCATACATCAAATGGGAGAAACGGCGGGGGACCCCATCGGTAAACTGAAACTCTTAATCCTCTCACTCGATACTTCCCGCGATATCATCCTAGAAAGTGCATCCTACATCAGATTGAAAAGGTAGGGGGATAATGGTTCCTCTTGCCGAAGTGGACCAAGGGGAAGAAGTCGCCTAGTGATGAGCCATTCATCTGCACAACATTGATCTTTAACACATTGCATTAGAATGTCTCTCTTTTTCCGATTGAAGCCTTTCTCCTGTAATACAATTTCCAAAAATGCCCAACTAACTCTATCCTAAGCCTTGGACATATCTAGTTTAATCATGATGTTTCCACCCAGTCTCTTATGATTTATACCCTGTGTAATCTCTTGGGCGAGAGTGATATGGTCAAAGATACTCCTGCCTTTCACAAAAGCCATCTGCTCCTTTGTGATCAATTTCCCTAACATTTTCGATAATCTACCAACCAACACTTTTACCGCCACCTTATAAGTGACCGAACATAAGCTAATCGGTAGGCCTGGGCATTCGGAATTCGAAATTTTTGATTTTCGAACTATTCTAAATTCTGATCCAAAATTCTGAATTTCAAATTCGGATCGGATCGGAATATGATTTTAGTTCCAAATTAGAATTTTGGATGGTTTGGTTTTTTGCACGGAAATTGGATTTTCAAATTCCAAATATTTTTAAAAAAAATCATTTTAGATGAAACTCAAGTATTTTTTTTTTTGCAGTTCGGGATTCGAATTTCCGATTTTTGAATTTCTGAAATATATTTCTTAATTTTTATTCCGGTTCGAAAATTCAGATTTTTCAAACATCGATTCGATTTCCGAATTCCGAATAACAATATGAAATGGATCAAAAATCAAACTTCACTTCCGAAAAAAATTCGGTTGAGATCGAAAATGGCCATTTTCGAATTCCAAATTCCGAATTTCGAATTCTGAGTTCCGAATTCCCAAGCCTACTAATTGGTATAAATTTATCGAAGCTATCCTTATTCTTCAATTTAGCCACAAGCGCAAGGATATCCTAGTTAAAGATCGTTGGGAACCTAGCCCCTGCAAAGAAGCCTTGGATGACAGCGACTAGGTCATAACCGGTGATGGCCCAAGTAGACTTAAAGAAGTCGGATCCAAATCCATCCACACCGGGGGCACTGTGTCCTGGAATATATCCTAATTCTTCTTTGATCTCCTCTCTGGGGGGGATTCTACATATGTTATCATTCTCCTCCTGGTTTAGTTTAGTATCAAAAAACCCGCTCAGGTCTCCCGACCCTATCATTCCTTCCTAGGCTGATAGGATTCCTTAGAAGTAGGCAACTGCCTCCTCATGTACCTGGTTACCCCTTCTAAAATGTGTCCATCCTGGAGGGCCATGTAGTTAACAATGTTCTTCTTTCTTTTCGCGTTAATCATGAAAGACTTTTGAATTCTTATCCTCTTCTTGGATCCAACTCTTCTTAGCCATTTGAGCTAGTCTTATTCTCTCTCGCTCCTCCCATTCGCTGAGCTCTGCTCCCGTTGCCAACAATTCAGAGTCAAGGATCGGGTCAAAATTTTCCAGAAGGCGTTCCTCGATCTCTTCCATCTTTTGTTCCAACTGCTGAATCGTGTATCCAACACGACCAAATGAGGTCTTATTCCACTCCCTCAACCATACTCTCATATTTTTTATCTTACCCAGGTTCAACATAGGGTCTTCATTTCCCACATTATTCCAATGTTCCTTGACTAGGTCCAAGAAAGAGTCCGCTCTCGTCCAAATGTTTTCAAATTTAATGTGGCCAAACCAGTATCACACCTCAGGTTCCTCCAATGACACCACCATAGGATTATGATTCGATGTTTTTCTTTAAAGGAATCTGTATGATGCAGCACCCTTCCAACCCAACAAATAGTTATTCTCCATGACTCTATCCAGTTTGGCCCATATCCTCGCAGTATCCCTCTACCCATTGTACCAGGAATATTTTTTCCCGCCGAGTGCAGTTCTACCAAGTACCAACTCACATGAATATTCATTGGACAAGCAACCCGCACATTACCACATCATTTTTCTGAGTTTGATCTAGTGGCATTAAAATGCCTAGAACCACCCACAGGGAATTCCCTATTCCACCAAATATTTCCATAGATCTCTTTTAGCGGACGAGTCACATCTGCCATAAACAAAAGAAACCGTGAAACTCTCATTTTCCTTTTTATACCAACAAGTTATAACCTGATTACAAGAACTTATTAGGTCAAAATTCCCTTCTTCATTAGAGAAAACCCATATCTTCCCCTTAAACTCTTCATTAGATATGAAAAATGGGAATTTGACTCTATTTGATAGCCTTGCCATATGACTAGCATTGTGAAAAGGTTCCGCTATAGCAAATAAACCTATTTCAAAACAATTTCACATTTACACAATTAATTTCTAGACTTCCCCAAGCCCCGAATATTCCAATTTGAGTCTGAGAGAAGGTCTCATTACTTCGTGTCCAAGTCTTGCACCTCGACTGACTCAATCTCCTCGTGGGCCGAGCTCCCACTCTCATGTGTTGCTCTTCCATCATCGACTCTCGATCCCAAACGAGGACTCGGTCCCGATTCTTGCTCCAAAATAGGCCCAACAAAGCAAATAGAATTCTTGTTAGTGTCTTGCCACATGACTTGTTCCGCGATCCCCTGGACTGCCGAGTTCACCGAGAACTCTGGTTGGTCCACATCTCCTACTTGACCCATTTCAGGAATAGAGGATTGAGCCCTTTCTTCATCATTACCCAAGTTGACGGATTTTTGTTAACTTTGACTTTCAGCATTATTCAGGCCCATTTTCCCTTTAATTTATCCTCTGTCCGTACCAGATTCAGCCCCACTTCTCCCTTCCTCTCTATTTTCTCCGACATTACCGCCTTTTCCATCTTTTCTGTCACTGGATTTTGTAGATACCTTTCCCTGTTAAATTCCTTCTTCTTAGATCCCTTATTCCTCCGCATATATCTTTGGGTCAGAATTTATCCGAAACCCTTTGATTGGATCTACTTTTCTCACCGCTATCCTCCTTGTCCCAGAATTTTCCTGCGATTCCCCTGAGTTCTACTCTAATAGCCCGGTTTATGGTCTCTGCTTCCTTCTGCAAAAATGTTTTGGCAGATCAGCTTGGCTCGTCGCAATATTCTTCTGCTCAATCCCTTTAGCCTTTAATTGTAAATCCGGCGTGCAAGATTTCTCCTTGCCTTTCCCAGCCTTCAATTCTTAACCCTTCTCGATTTTCGGCTCTTCCACCTTCAATTCCTGGAACCTATTTGAGTTGTTTCCGACCACTTTGTTTTCCCTTACTTTGCCTTCCCCTTCCCTTTAACGATTTCCTTTATGTGCAATCGTCTCGTGGGGTAGTGTCTGTCCAAGGCTAACCATGCGCTCTCGCCTAGTGAAGGAGGCCAAATTTTTTTGGAGTAAGCAGAATGTGTCGAATCGAATGGGATCTGGTCCAATTGAGTATATACGTTTTGATATTGCGGGTAAAAACTTGAAGAATCAAAATGGGTTGAATCAACCTAAGAATTATATTAAATAATTGTTAAAAAATAAAATAAAAATACTATTTAAAAATTAAAAAAACCTACAAAAATTAAAAAAAACAATTTATTTGACTACTGGCAAAATATTATACTATCAAAATAATTTTATTAAAAAATAATAATAATAATAATAATAATAATAATAATAATAATAATTAGCCAAAAACATACCCATATAAATGCAAATTAGAATTATATAATAAAGGTTTATGGTTTATGGTTTAGTGGTTAGCCATTTGAATTTTTAATATAACAACCAAGGTTCAATTCTCAATAAGACCTAAATTTTTTATTTTGATTTTTAAAAAAAATTGATAAAGTGTGCAGCTTTTGGAACTTGAACCCATGACCATTACATTAAAATTGGTGCACTCAACCAACTGAGCTAAACAACCTTATACAATATTGCAAAACAAATATAATTACAATATAGTAGGGGGGCAAAGTGAAAAAATAATTTTTTATATATATAATTTCTAAAAAACATTCTTGGGGGGATCATGGCCCCCATTGGCTCTGCCCCTGCCTGAGCCTTGCACCTTCTACATCGTCTTTCCTAAATTTTCATTCAGTCTCGTCGTGGCCATATATACTGAAATTGTCCGTTTATCCCCAACTCATCTACTTGGTCACGCCTCCCTGACTCTTTTCTTACCCGCAAGTTCTTGAGGCTTCCCCAGCCCGTCTTTCTGTCGCCAGGCTCGTCCCTCTCTCTGAACGGCATCCGCCAAAGCTCTCTACCGCGCTAGGCAATCTGAACTCTTGTGTCCCTGCAAAAAATAGCTCTCACAATAACCCACATCTCTCGTACACCACCAGTTGTGTCCTATGTCCGAATTCACCTTGCCGCACCACAACCTTCTCCACCAGATCCTTTGCGAAATCAATTTCAACACAAATCTTGGAGTGCTCGTTGCGAGTTCGGAGCAACATCATGTTATCCATCTCCAAGTATCTTCCCAACAAAGATCCAATGTATTGCAGTGTGCCTCGGTGATACAAGTAGATTGTGTTAGAAATTTGCCTAATATTAAATTCCTAGTATTTGACTTGAATTAATATTCCTTGTAAGAATTCTAATAGTATT
>JAOWBN010177372.1:0-16322 GCA_028565015.1 Pinguicula moranensis
CTCGTATCAATGATCTGTGAAACATGATCACACATTAATCACCATGCTAGTCGTTTTAGTCATCTAGTTGTTCCTTTACTAATGACTTTAAGACTAGGGACTAATTTAGAGTTTGATAAAATTATGGAGTTGCACAATTTGGGTAATCAACCCAAATGATCCATAATATATACATCAAACACTCAAGGAACAAAATGATTTTCATCATCCAGTATACATGACACTAATAAGAGCACAATGCTCTAGGTGACACTTAACTAACATGAAAAAGTGAATATACTAGTGCATGAAGAAGTTGTTCAACCTCTTACTAGAGACTGGTTAGTCTGGAGAAAGATTGTGAAGAACTCGCCGTGACATACACCGGGAAAGTTCCGGCGGCACGGAATCAATTGATGGTGATAGATTCGAGTAGCAGTTTCTTAAGCTTACACGTCATATGTCAAAAAAAATTATGAATTGCGAGCTCGAACAAATATTCAATAATTCGGATCGAATTTGGTGAAGATAGGGGTGAGTAAATGGGCTTTGAGCCTCAGGACAACCCAAAGCCCGACCAACCTGAGGCTCGAATACCAATTTCCAACAGAATATCGGGATTTCGGGCCGGTTTTGAAACTGAATTTTCAATCCCAGGTCCCAAAAATTTTAAAAAAAGAAATTAAAAAAAGGTAATAAAAAAAAAAAGAAACACGATTTCAATTGAGAAATACGAAATTTAATCGACTCTCGACTCTTCTCCTCCATCTGATTTTGTCTGTCTTCATGAAAGCCGAGCGACCAAGCAAACTGCGTGACCTTGTCCCGTTTGGCACGATGACACCGATTGCAAGTTGCATGATTCTATTTCTAATAGAAAAGGTATTCGACGCCTGCCCTAGTTTCCTCATTGCTTGCTTTCAATTTTAGCTGCTTTGTTATTGAAAATTTTGTTACTGTTCTTCTCTTCCATCCTAGGGGTTATTTCAAATGTCCAGATGAGATTTACCCATTTTGTTACTGTTCTTCTCTATTATTGACCTTTTTTTTCACTAATATCCATTTGATATCCCCATGGAGGCTTTCCTATTTGAGATTCAAACAAGTTTTTGTTGCCGTCCAATCCTCTATGGTGCATTTACAGGTTAAATGATGGTCGATGTTGATGTATTTTTGGGCCTTGGGATAACCCGAGGCCCAAGGTCTCAAATATTTTTGGGACCTCGGGCCTCGGGTTTGGATCGAGACTGGGAAACCAATCCCGATCACAAATCGGGATCGGGAAACCAGGCCCGGTCCCAGATTGGGACAGGCTCAAGAATCCGAGCTCAATGCCTGATAGCTCATCCTTAGGTGAAGGAATGTAGTTTCTGAAGTGAATTTGGTCGGAATCATCCTTGATTCTTGGTTAACACAAGTTGCTTTCAGGGGGTTATTTAGTGGTGTTCTCGGTTACATAAATCGTGACTTCTCATTGGTTGACACAAGTTGTCTTCAGGCGAAAGCACAACAAATTTGTCCCTTTTAGATCTTGTTTTGAATCTTAAATTGGTGTGCGGTTTTGCCACAAGTTCGATAAGGATTCATATCAAATGGTGTGACTCATTGTCCAACATTACGTTTATTCAGCCTGTGAGAAATCAAATGCTTGGCTGCCAATTACCAGATCATGGACACAATCTTCCTAGAGATGGAGAGCCCCTTGCCTCGCCAGGGAAGAAATAGATGGGGAAAACCCACCACGTATTTATGTGCAGAGTCTTCAGATGCTTGTCCGAGGTGGATAAGGCATGTTGAGTTCTAACAGAGTGAGTTCAATGGAGATCACTGAGTTCTGTGAGCTTTTCACTTAGAGGTAGCTTTGCAGCATTCCTCCTTTCCTCATAAGTGGGCCTTCTTTTGTGGGCCCTCTCCCAGATTTTTCGAATCCAACATCAATGGGTATGGGCATAGTTATATTCTTTCTTCCATTTTGTGATAATTGGCATCAGGGTTCTTCTACATCTATACTCCTTCCGGGCTCAACATCGTTTTTAATCAATTTCTTGTTGAAATAGTCGAGAGCCTTGAGCATAGACTCGAAACGCGTAGGCCAACGTTCGACAGGATTTGTGGAGGTTCCGCCTCGATGGGAGGTGTTCTTAGATGAGGAACGCTTGTCCCAAACAACTTGATTAACATGATAACCCTCGCGAATAAAGATGTAAATCCCATGTCGGTGCTAGAAAATAAGACACGATCAATGAAATTCTTTGGCACTCCCCCGAGAAAATGGAAAGGTCGGGGAAATGGCTAAAGCAAACGCAAGTAAATCTCTTGCAAGGAGAAGAAACCCATCCTTCTGGAAACAAAAGGTAATTCTGTTTTCATCCCGCCACAAACTAACATGGGAGACAGCCTCAACGAATCAGAAGGAACCAAGAATAATGATTCTGACCACTCCATGATGCGCACATACTTGATGCACTTTTATATGCAAGTGTACACGTCGCATAAGTAATAAAGTAGTGATAAGGATGTCGAATCACAGGGAATGAGATAAACAATCATTAACATTCACAAGTTTCGTACAATTTGAATAGAATAAAACAGAGTTGACGTTGATAATACTCTAGCCATTAAGCTACAAATTAGGCAATAAACAAAGTTGATTAAAATGCAGTGGAATGAAGATAGATCTAGTACAAAGGTTTGAGATATCCAGGGGAATTGCAACTTCACCACTTAAGTCCCTCTGGTAGAATTATAATTTGATTAGTCATGGATTAATTGTCGTATTGTGCCTAACGGTTTCACCTATCCTAGACTCTTATCTCTCTTGATCTGTAAGCGTCCTTCTCTGGTTTGTAGATGAGCATCTCTCGATGTCACATACAAATAGACCAGAGACATTACTCTCAAGTGATCCTCACATGGTAGCACCGATTCTATATGCATTCCCATGCTATAGCAAACGATGTGGACCTTACTAGGCCTAGCATATCCTGTGTCTCTCAACCTCCCATTACGCTTAGTGCATCTACTCACGTTGATTAAATATAAATAGATGAGGATGAAGAACATCAAGATCAAGCACCATAAAGACAACTAAACATGGTAAACATTCAATAATCTCCCCGAGTTCTTCAAGGGTTACATTGCTCTCCTGGATTTAATGGTTTAACTCATGCTTAAGGCATGAGCCATTCTACAAACACACAATATTGAGTTCATCACAAGGCAAGAAGAGGATCGGATCAGAGCTTCAGGATGGTGACTAAAAACCCTCTTTTTTTGAACAATCTCGCTCTCGTCCTTCATTTTTCTCTTTGTGTTGATTTTTGCCTTTTATACCACTTCAGTAGCTTCTCGCGAAAGCCTTAAGTACAGTACAAGGGTACATTTGTATGCTTACAAAGTGTGGCGTGCAAAGACGTGTGTACATATCACCTTGCATAGTAATGTGATAAGGATTTGGTGTCGCACCTTGGATAATTGGGGCAAAACCTCTGCTTTTGGGGTTATTTATCTTCTTTTTCTCTCAAAGAGCAATTAATGACTTATTAATGCAAAATGAAGGAAAACATGTATAAAAGGCGTGTTCTATCATCCTTATTGAGCCAAATCAGACTCAAATAGTCTACATTTATTAGGTATAAAGTCGGCTCATCAACATCCCCAAACTTAAATCATTACTTGTCCTCAACCAAACAGATGTAAAAAAACTTAACTGCACAATGAGGATGTGTGTGAAAAAGTGAACACCTAATTCTGAGTCATGCTGCTTCTTCTGTTTACAATCATTATCAACTTTAGTGTTACTTCATATATAGAGGTGTCAACCACGGCCACAACTGTGAGGGTTTTCTCACTTTCAGGTTAAGTCCTTTCTTCAAACTTAGACTTACATATTTTTCCTCCCAACTTTTCTTTAGTTTACTTTTTTCATCTCCCTCTCTTTTTGCCATGCCAAAACAGTCAGCAATTGGGATAGACATTATTTGAAAGCCAATACATATTTCTTCCATTGGAGTCATATATTAGACCCGAGGGTATTTACATAACTAACAATACAAGAGTACTATGTACATAAAAATGAATTCTTTTCTTTCATTTTGGGACAGTTACCTCTATCATTAAGTGCATAGAAGCAATTACTTAGCTATCCTTCAAAATAAAGAATATAATTTGTTTTTTGTTTTGTTTGTTTGTTTTTCTGGCTTTCTTTTTATTTTACTTTTGATTTTTCTTATCCATCACTTATCCCAATCTTGGCTTAGGCTCAAAGGGGTTACTTTTGAACTGAAGAAAAGTGTTTGAATTTTTCTATTAGTCTTACCCTAGTCGGGTCCCGAAAATAAAATTTTATTCCTGAAATTACTTCCCCCAGTTATGTCCTTGGCCGATTTCTCTTATGTATCACAAGTTATTCTGTTATTTTTTTCAAAGTATGGTAATGACCCTAAAAGAAGAAGGAATAATAGCTATGTAGGCAGAAACATGCTCATACACATACATAAAAACATACGAGGTTCAAAAGCTCAGCAGCAAAACAAATAAAAGTGCAAGGTTCAAAGTTCAGCAAATCAAGGTTTAGCAGTAAGTTAATTCTCCATCTCCAAACTTATTATACACTGGCCCCAGTGGATAAAGAAATTAGGAGTTCAAGCAATACTCACCTGAAAGCAGACAGAGCCATGCTTCATTTAGAGTCTGATCCCACCAAGTTGAGGTGCGTGCCCCATCATCTTCATCCTCATCCCCAGTTCCAGTGGCTGCCTCACTTGATGGTGCAGATGGAGTAAAGGTCAGTAGAGGTGGCAGTGGGCTGACAGGATATTTCACACCCTTCATTGTGGACATCAACACCAAATTTGTGTACACTGTGGAGATGAGGCAGTAAAAGTGGTCTGCAAAGGTCTCCCACTAGTCTGAATATGGAGCAGTAACTGCTAGATGCATGGCTGGTGTAGGCTTCTTGAGCTTATGGCCTGGAGTTGGTGCCTGCAGATGAGGGATACGAGTTGCCAGTTTGGTTTTACCTTTTTTTTTTGTTAAGCCAAAAATTCATTAATAGTAAAAGTATGTACAAGCTTTCTTACCAGGGATAAGAAAGTACACAGGTAAGTATAGAAAAAAAAAAGAAACCACAGATACAGGAAAAGCCAAAAATACATGATACATGTGGTACATGATTCAACTGTGGAGTAGTGTAAAGGAGTAAAGAAGAGGTGTGCAACAATGATCAATTGACTCTCAGCTATGTAGGCTTCCATATAAATGACTACAGGAGTCATTACCTTGCTAAAAACCCAACTCTTCCTGCACACCTTATAGCATCGGATCATGAGATTGTTGCAATAGTCCCATAAGAAAAGACTTAATGGCTATTGCAGCAATGATCTGCTAACCTTTAACAATACAGGCCGCCATATAAATATCGCTACAGGAGTCTTTACTGTAGTAGTTAACAAGGCTCAACCTATTCACCTTATAGCATCATAGCCCTTTGATTATTGCCACCTCCATTGCTCCCCTTCCTGCATTTTAAAACCTCTTGGACCCTGTTGAAAGTCACTAAAATTCTTGCTGCTTTCTCTATCTCAAGGGCCATTTTATCACCTATTATCCCCCACCTCCACCCAAATCATAAGAAAACCTTCAAAAACATTCATATTGTTGTGGTCACTCAAGAAGACCACTATGGGACCACACCATTCGTGTCCAAGCTGATGAGACACTTAATTTTGTCCTCTGCAATCTACCACTTATGGTGATGATCCGAGAATCATTAAGGTATGGAGTAGCCTGGTGCTCTGAAGAGATAAGCAGATAGAGAGATAGTCCATCTGTATGGGTCCGGATCTTCTTCCTAACCTATACCACCATGATGTAAAAAGATAGTGAAAGCTGCATGGATAAAAGAGAGTGGAGGCATGGGAGACTTGACCAGTTTTCTGTCTTGGATGGGTCCTCCTCTCTTGGAGACACCATGAGACATATTTTGCCCAATACACTGGGAAAGGGCTGCTCATATCCAAGAGTATTGATAGATATAATAGCCTTAGAACTCAAGACAGAAGAGGGATTCAGTAACCAATCAGTTTGAGAATAGGGAAATAAAGCCATAGTTATTATAGATCTAAATCTCATCCATAGTGCTTGTTGGATTCGTTGGATTGAAGTCTGCACATTTACCTCATAGCTTTGGAAGTGAGAGTTGTTTCTTGCCTTCCATATCTGCCACAACATAGCTAACTAGACTGATTTCCACATATCAGTATTTAGGGCATTTGATTTCATCACCATAAAATCTTGGAGGGATGGCAGGAAGTGTGTAGCTGCAGCAGATGGGATAAGTAGCTACTGCTGGTGTTGGGGTAGCAACCACTTATGGATACCCTGCCACACAAGAGAAGAGAATCAGCATGTACTAAATAGATGCACCAAATTTTCCTGACCTGCCAGGCAGAGGGGACATGTTGTGTCCTGTTGCTAGGGGATAATGTGCCTCTGCTGGAGGAAAGCTTTACCTGGAAGGGCATTTTGGCAAGCACTCCATGCCAGGATCATTTCCTTCATGGGGGAGAACTTGTTCCAAATCCTAGAGTGGTTTTCAATGGCCTCTAAGGAGTATAATGGTTGATCTGATTCACACAATGCATTGTAAGCCCCCTTAACCGTGTATCTACCATCAGTGTGTCCATCATAGATATAGTGATCATCCCCTAGCTCTCTGGCTTGTGATCTTGCAAAAGAATAAGTAGAATTGTTAGATCAAATAGTTCATGGGTATGCAATTCTCTTCTCCAGTTAAATGTCCAGGACCAAAGGTTTTCTTCCCATCTTTCAACAGATGCAACATATAGGTCCTGATTATTGGATAGTCTGAAGAGTCTTGGAAACTGAGTAGCTATCCAGGAATTGTTGAGCCATTTATCCTTCCAAAATAGAGTACTACACCCACTTCCAATTTTGATCCTGACTGCTTGTTGGAACCATGTGCTCTGCAGAGTATCCTGTAGTTCCTTTCACCATGAGGAGGCATATCTGAGGCCTCTTCTTCTTCCTCTCATTACTGGAGTGTTCTGCTGGGGAGGTTTAAGTTGCCTAAAACCCCCCACTGACAGTATACCAACTTGACCATATTTTGCTAGTAGGATCTCATTAGATAGATTTTGATCTCCTGAGAGAATTTTATCACCCCATTTACCCAACATGGCACAGTTGAATAAGGCTATATTGTGCACTCCTAGACCCCCTTTATCTTTTGGCCGAGATATTTTGTCCCAGGAGAGCCATGCCAGTTTCCTACTAATCTTTGAGCTGCTCCAGTAGAATTCCCTCTGAGTGGCAACGAGTTTTTTCAAAACCATAGGAGAGGCTTTATAGAAGGCTAAGTAATGGGTTGGTATTGCTTCCAATACTGAGTTGATCAGCACCAATTTACCTCCGGATGATAGATACCTGCGATTCCAAGAGCTGAGAGTTTTTTTCAAACCTGTCAAGCATTGGAGACCAATTTGTTGTTCTGTGGTGGTTCCCCCTACTGGGAGACCAAGGTATTTGAGAGGAAGGCACCAATGGCAGTCCAGGTAAGTTGCCATTTCAGCTAGCCTCTCATCAGGGACATTGATGCCAGTTAGGTAACTTTTCTTGTAGTTGATCCTAAGACCCGAGATCACTTTAAAGTTTTGCAGAATGGCTTTGTATGTCTTTGCAGTGTTCCAGCTAGCCTGTCCAAACAAGAGAGTGTCATCAGCGAATTGAAGATGGGACAAGGAGAACTTACCTCTGCCAATTGATCGAACTAGAAGCTTCCTCATGTTGACTGCTTTATTGATCATCAAAGATAAACCCTATGCAGCTAGCAGAAAAAGGAATAGGGATAAGGGGTCTCCTTGTCTAAGGCCCCTCGTGGGGTAGAATTCAGTAGTAGGGCTATCAAGTTGAGGCAGATTCTTGGAGCTCCTTTATCCACCACTGCCAGTTACTTGGAAAGCCCATTTTAACCATAACGTCCTGTAGGTACTTCCAATTCATGGTGTCAAATGCTTTCTCAAAGTCTACTTGAAGGATTATGGCAGGCACTTTCAATTTTTTCAGTTCATTAATAGCCTCATTGGCCACTAGGACACTATCATGTAGTTTCCTCCCACAGATGAAGGCTATTTGGTGTCAGAGATGACTTCCTCTATTTTTGAAGCTAGTCTGTTCGCCAGGACTTTAGATATTATCTTTGGCATGGATCCAATGAGAGTAATTGGCTTATAGTCATCAACTACAAGAGGGGACTCAGATTTAGCAATTAGAGTGATATGTGCAGCATTACTACCTCGGGGGAGCTTACTGTTTCTGTAAAATTCCAACATCATTTGGTATATTTAATTCTTCATCAGGTGGAAGAAGTGCTTGATGAACTTGAAATTAAGACCATCTGGACCCAAACTCTTATTGTTGCCGCAGTTCTTGATGGCAAGCACTATCTCAGCCTCATAGAAAGGGGTGTTGAGTCTTTGTTTAGCTGATGATGAGAGGGTTTTGAAGACCATGTTGCAAATCCGAGGTCTGGAGCAGGATGGTTCTGTGAACCAAACTGCAAAGTGATCCCTGATGCATTTTTGACAGCTTCAGGTTCATCCACCCAAACATCTTCAAACCAGATGCCATTGATCCCATTTCTTCTTATATTTTTGTTGATGCACACCTATGGAAGAAAGCTGGGTTAGCATCACCTTGTTTTAATCAGTTTATACGGGTTTTCTGAAATGTTTGGTTGTCCAGGTTCAGCGTTATCCTATCAATCTCCCCTTTAAGCCTAATAGCTGCATCAGAGTCCGCACCATTATCAGATAAATCATTCTCAACTTGGAGTTCAAGCTGTTTGAGATTTGACAATAATTTTTTTCTTTCCGAGGCTAAGTCTCTAGATCTGGACAAATTCCAATCTTTGATGCCCATTCTAACTGCTTTGATCTTTTCTTCAATGCGCTTGCTAGCATACCTATGTGTACTTGGGGTATTCCATATACCATGGATGGTGGAATTGTAGTAAGGGAGATCCAACCCGCTATACAAGACTTTTAGGGGGTTAGGACCCCAGTTCAGGTGTTTAGAACACAGCTGGACTGAACAGTGATTAGAGTCATCCCTGTCCAGTCCAGTTTGAATCTAATCAGTTTCATTTCTAGTCACAATTCATTGTTTAAGACCCTATCAAGTCTGCTCATGACTCATAGGGATTTGAGGCACCAAGTGAACTTTCTTCTTACCATCTAGAGGTCCTTCAGTTGCATTTTCCTGATAAAGTCCTTAAAACCATCAATCTCTGCAAGGTAGCTGCGTTGGGAGGGACCTTTCCTTTTAAAGTCCCCCATTGCACACCATTTCACCTCATTTCTTTCTGAATATAACTCACAGATTTCTTCTCACTGACTTAGTTTAAATTGTAACTCAGACGGGCCATAGAATAGAGCATGACACTACCCCTTTCCTCATTGTTCCAGTGGCCAGTCACTCCCGGTAATCCCTCGCTAGAGATAATAGATACCCTGTAGAATTTCTTCTTGTTCCAGATACAGATAAGGATACCAGATTGTCCAATTGATCCACTAAATATCCAGTCAAAATCTAAGTCGTACCATAGGTATTCACAGAGTTTCTTGTAAACTGTTTCCAACTTAGTCTCTTGTAGGCTGATGAAATCAACTTTCTGATGGGCTATTAGTTCCTTAACCCTCTTCCTCCTACCTTGAGTCCTAAGCCCCCTCACATTATAGGTGATCAGTTTCATAGGAGGGGTTTTATCTGTTCTGGCAGCTGGCTACCAGAGGCTGTATTTCCCTTGGATTTGAAGTGCTTTGAGTTCAGTTTCATGAGCATATCTTGGCACATTGCAGGGTTAGGGTCGTAGGATATGCCAAGGTCGTCACCAATACACATGGCTAATTCAGCTTCAGCACTAATGTGGTCCAAGGAGATGACCGGTTCCTTGCTAGGTAGCTCACCACAGGGCTGTAGTGAATTTTGGTTAATCAGGTTCCCAATCCATTCATGTAGTGTGGAAATCTCTTTCTCGCGTTCTAAGTCAATTTCCTTACGAGTTTGGCTTCGAGTTTTAGGACCTCTTCCTCTGGCTTTGGTCTTATTAGGTGAAGGGGTTGGGATTACCTATACCCCAAGTGGAGGGAAGTCTTCTCTCAGACTCAGGCTCCTTTCAACCACATGTTGTATAGGAATGTGGATCTGAACTTCAACCTGAGTTTCATTCTGAATTTCCAGCTCACCCTCCTCAGCTAATGTAAGGTAGGGATCAGTGTGATCACTTTGCATTGACTCTACAGGAGATGGGGTTGGAGCATTATTCTCCTCCAAGCTAGCGACAGTCTCTGGGACCATAATTTCAACCAAGGTGGTATCATCTGTTTGAGGGATTTGTATTGCAAACTGCTTAGGATCTCCTAAGCTCACGGATGAAGCAACAATAATTTCTTGGGATAGCAAGTTAGAGAGGGATTTGGGCCACCATTCAAGTTTGTCAGGGATCCATGCATCTACAGAAACCTCACCAGCTAGACGATCAGAGCACTTGTGCACAGTATCTTGAGCGGCGGGACCCGGCCACTTCATTTTGAATAGCCTGCTTACTAGGTAGCTCCCTGGCTGGTCCTTCTGAGTTACTCAAAGAGATATTTGTCCCATCTTCAGATTCCTAACCAAGCCATTCAGAGATGCAGCTCATGCTGTCAGACAGTTCAGTATCCAAGTCATCCCATATTACACAATTAAACTTAGTGGCAATCTCCTGTATATGAAGCAGGCAGGGAATACCATCTATGGTGGCATTAATTCGAGTGGGGACCAAATTACTCAAGGAAACTTTAATAAGAAGTTGTGCAGCTTCCAGGTATCTTCTCTTAACAGTGGTGATCAATGTGCATCAATCTACCTATGGTGCTAGCGATCTTATCTAGTGAATCACTATCCTATGCATGCATCGGGATGCCATATACCTTACTCACACAAGGCGCTTGGAAATAAGGGTCACCTGAGAACTACTCATTGGCAAAAGAGGGCCATTAAGCCAGTTAAGAAACCAATCCTTGTCATTAGCTAGCAGGGTCTTGAGGTCAAACTCTACCTCTTCCCACAATACAACTTTTTCAGCATCTAGATGGCTAACAATTATATTTAGGTACCCCTCCCTGCTGAGACCTAGATGGAGTTCTCTGAATCCATCCTTAGATTTTCAGTGATCCAACATAAATCAGGCTAGGCCAGAGGTCTTTCTTAGACAGTAGGATGATGCTGGGGGTAGGCAGCACAGGTTCAAACTTGAACCTGGTGTCAGAGTGTTGTAAGCTAGTCGAAGCACCTGCATCTTGCCTATTAGGCGCACTCCACTTAGCAGGAATCCTCTGCAGCTTATACGAGGAGACAATTGGAGGCAGAGAAATGTTTTACTTTGTCTTAGGAGAGAACCTGGCCAGGTTGATACTTAGATTAAAGCAGCCAATCCATATGTGCTTGAGCTGGTACTGAAGTACTTCCATATCCAGAATGTTTTTGAATTCAGCAAACCCGAAGGGTGGGCCATTCTTGCCTATCTTCAGAGTAATTCATAGGCTCTTAAGGGTCCCCTGGCTCCCTTATTTTCCAGTAGCTAGGGGACCCTTAAGAGTCTGTGAATCCATCCAGATAACAGTAGAACTTATGTAGAATATGCTTCATACCTCTCCAGAATTTTTCACATCGACCTTACGCCTTAAACTCACCTCAAAGTTAATTTTTTCTCGAGATTAGATGTTTCAAGCTATAAAGAGGAGGCAAGTTAGTAACTACAAAGAAATCGAACATTCATGACAGTCCCTTCCAGTTACTCCACATAGATAATGAGTCTTACTTACATCATTAACCAACTGATACCACCCAGAGAACTCAAGATATTCTTACAGATACCAAGTATATGTAATATAAATAATCAGTTTTTAGATAATTTCTTGCAATTAAAGAACATAGCATAACCGTATTCAAAATATTTACCCATTCCCAGAGAAATCAAACTGAAACACACTAATCCCGAAGAGGAGCAGTCATGGGGGAAAGTCTTGATGAAGAAGGTAGCAAGTTTGAGGCAGCCATGGTCTGGAGCAACTCCAGGACCCAGCGCGCATGTACAGGGCATACGTCCTTCACACCAAGGAACTAAGCATAGGACATCCCTTGACGAGCATTCCTCTGTATAGGAGGAAGAACTGGTGCTAGTGTTTTTCCAGCTCGCACCACAGCTCGGTGCATTTTCTTCAACTGGTGGGGTGGGATTTGCCAAGGCTGAGTTGAAGTCATAGGGAAAGAGATAGAAGGGGGAATAGGGAAGGAAGAGGAAGGAGTAGGGGTGAAGTGTCCTGGAACATTAGGCAACAAGGGTGAGAGGTGGGAGAGTCGTGGAGAAACTCACAGCCAACTGTGGCGTGGCCGGAGGCACGTCGAGAATAGAGAGGTACTATTCATGTGAATCGCCATGTGCGGAGAGGAGATTTCAAAAATCTAATCAGTTTGGTTTTACATTTGGACTTGGAGGTGGTAGGTGTAGTAGATTTCACTGGGGTGGCTTCAGTCTTGGGTCCTTGGCGGTCAGAGTAAGCACCTAATTTTCTTATCAAAGTAGGAGTGATATCCAGAGTAGGAGAAAACAACTTCTCATCCTCAACCAAGGCTACCTCAGCCTTCAGGCACATCGTAGTTATCAAGGAAGGGAAGTGCAGTGAATTGAGCACTTCTCCTGGGCAGCCGGACTCTCAATAATGTCTTTGTATATGACTTTCTTTACATCAATGCTTCGGCCAGTGTCAATGGCATAGATGAGCAGCAATCACTTCGACTTGATATTCCCAGTGTTGGTAGTTGACATCATTTTTGTGCATATGAATAAGTGCCACATAAGGACAGTGGTACAACAATCTGACTTGATAACTCCCAATTCAATCGGTTAGGTTCTAGTGGACATCTTCCAGGTCATTCCTGGAGAACATAAATATTCAGCCACATCAGTCGGATTAGTGTATCCTCCATTGAACTTTGAGAACTCATTTTTACTCAGGCACACAAGATTATGAATCTGGTGTATTTCTGCGGGGTTAAACGGAACCCAAGTCCCTCTAACATATAACTTTGGAGTCAAGTTTGCATAAAATTTCTTTACCAGATTTGGTGCATATTCAGTTGGAGTTTTAAGAAACTGAGTCCAATAACGATCCTTAACAGATTTCCTAATAGTAGGCATGCATCAAGAAGCGAAACCCCTCTTCCGAATCACATCCAACACACCCACAATAGCATCATAGAAATCTTTTACAATGGTATTCACAAATTTCTCAGTAATACCAGACTTGGTAATTTTTGCTTTCTTAGGTGGCATGATTGCTAAATTTAGAGAGTACTGGAGTAATGAGTTTAAGTGAGCTTTTACTTACTGCGAAGCACCGTAGAATACTTGCACTCAGACAATTTCTGGGTTTGGGAGTAACACGAACTACACAGTGGACCCGAGAGGATGTTGTCTTTTAGGGTTGGTCGCTGTTTTAAATTGAGTTACTGCTCAAGGCTGGACAACGGCCATGTTTTTATATCGGGATCTACGTAGGCCTATAATTTAATTTGTGGCCATTACTGTAACATTTATTGGGCCTAACGTGGGTGAAGAAAAATTAACTGCCCATCATGGTAACTGTGCATAAACTGGACGTGCTGATCATGGGCAATGAGTGAGAAATTGAAGCTTCTTCCTGTATTTCCTTCTCTATTATAATTTTTGCTTGATCTTCTGGATATTATGTTCACATAGGTCACCCTATAGGACATACCAGGAGGTGTTAGCCTGTGATGATTAATCAAAACATATAAAATTAAATCAACATTTTTAATGGACATAAGTACTAATAACAGTTACTGGGGGACTTATAACTACCCTTACCCAAACTTAACACATTTTTTTAACATGGTGTTAATTGAGTTAAATAAGTAGAAGGGTTGAGGGTACATCCCTGAGTGGTGCAAAGCAACAAATCTTGGGTTGCCTCCAAGGTAGCGCTTCTTTATTGTCTTTAGCTAGACATTGTGAGTTTGCTTCAGGGAGCAGATGCATTTTAGCCTTTCTAACATGTTGCTACCTTCCTCATATGGCTTCAGCCGCTGTCCATTCACTTTGAAGGTAAATTTTATTGGGATGAGCAATCTCTACGGCCCCATATGGAAATACTTGCGTGTTCTTAAAGGGTCCGGACCATCTGGATTTCAATTTTCTTACAAAAAATTTAAGTCTAAAGTTGAACAAGAGTACCTTTTGTCCTGGTTGGAAATGGCGCCTGAGCATGTGTTTATCATGCCAAGCTTTTGTTTTATCCTTGTATATGCTGGTATTCTCATATGCATCATTCCTCTGCTCATCCAATTCACTTAATTGCAGTAGCCTCTACTCTCCTGCTACCTTCATGCTATAATTCAAATTGTGCATGGCCCAATAGGCTCTTTGTTCCAACTTCACAGGCATGTGGCAAGCTTTTCCATAGACTAGATGATATAGAGATGTGCCAATGGGATTAGGCAGTCTTGTAGGCCCAAAGTGCATCATCGAGTCTTAATATCCAATCTTTTTGGGATTTGCTCACTGTTTTTTTAAGAATATCTTTATTTCTTTTTTTGATATTTCAACTTGCACATTAGACTACGGATGATATGCTAATGAGGTACGATGCCAAACTCCATATTTCCTCAGCAATGCTTCAAAGACTTTGTTGCAGAAGTGTGATCCTCCATCACTGACAATGCATCTAGGTGTGTAGAATCTTAAAAAGATATTTTTATGCTGAAATCTCACCACTACTGCGGCATCAATAGAGGGTGTGGTTATTTCCTCAACCCATTTGGAGACGTAATCTACTGCCACTAATTTATACTTTTTCCCCACATACAGAGGAAATCGCCCCATGAAATCAAGTCCCCATACATCAAAGACCTCAACTTCCAACACATTTTGCTGAGACATTTCATTCCTCTTTGAGACTTGTCCCATTCTTTGGCATTTGTCACAGTTGGTCACAAACACCTGTGCATCTCTGAATAGTATAGGCCTGTAGAATCCACTCTGCAGTACCTTAGCTACAGTCCTTTTTCTTCCAAAGTGTCCCCCACATTCCAGTGCATGGCAGTGAGTTGAAATGAAGTGCATTTCTTCTTCTGGAACCCATATGTGAATACTTGATCTGAGCAGTATTTGTACAATACAGGTTCATACCACAAATATGACTTTACTTGGGAGAAAAATTTCTTCTTTTATTGCCATGATGATCCATAGGGAATAATCCTGCATGCAAGATAATTTGCAATATCTACAAACCAGCGCTCTGTACTTGATTGGACAGCCAACAGTCTTTCATATGGAAAGGAATCATTGATTGGCACGTTATCCATGTCACCGCCAGTAAAAAATTTCAAGCGTGAGAGATGGCCAGCCACTACATTTTCAGATCCCTTGTTATCTTTGATTTCAATATCTCATCCTATTTCAGTATGAGATATTTAATGGCAGAATTATCAGTAAATACTACTACTTTGCTTCCCAAAAACGTAGGGTTTGAATTTGTTAAATTCAAACACCACTGCTAACAACTCCTTTTCTATTTTGGCATAGTTGATTTCAGATGCATTTAATGTTCTACTTGCGTAGTAAATTGCACGAAATACTTTGCTTGCATCGCACATGATTTCAAATGGTTCACTCCAGTCAGGTGTATCAATGATAAGTGTAGTGGTCAACTTATCTTTCAAGAAATTGAAAGATAAGTGTATTTGGACATCAATGAGTGCACCTCCTGTTGCTAGAAATGGCCTTCCCAGAATAATAGGGATGTCTCTATCTTTCTCCATATCCAGAATAATGAAATCAGTTGGAAGATAAATTTATCCACTTTGATAAGGACATCTTCAATGTTTCCTCCAGGTTGCTTGACGGATCTATTTGCCAGATGCAGAGAGATTGTGGTGGGCCTAGCTTCAAATAATCCCAGCTTCTGAATAATCGACAGAGGCATAAGATTAATGCTTGCACCTAGATTGCACAAAGCTCTATTATATGTAGATTTTTTAATAGAACATGGGGATAGTAAAACTCTTAGATCTTTTAGATTCGGTGGTAACTTTTTTTGGTTGATGGCACTGCGTTCCTCTGTGAGAGCCACAATCTCATAATCTCCAAATCTCATCTTGTTGGATAAAATATCCTTCATGAACTGCACGTAGCATGACATCTGCTCCAAAGCTTCTGCAAATGGAATGTTAATATGTAGTTTCTTAAAAACATCTAGAAA
>JAOWBN010177382.1:0-43241 GCA_028565015.1 Pinguicula moranensis
TACCATCAAGTTGTGTAAATTAGCAAAGATCCTTGGTCAAAAGATCTCTGAAATTTTTGTTATGTATGCTTGACACATAACACATACTTATGTTTACACTTCCGCACGAATTTTGCATCATGACACGTAGTATATCTTTCGGAGATCTTACAGCTATGTGGGTACGCTGGCTATTAAGGACCATGTCTGTGATTTACAAATGGCTATGAAAGAAACTGGCTATTTAAATATGGTGGGCAGCCCACTGGGTGCTAAAATGAACCTCCTGTGGGAAGAGGAGTCATTGTACCTACCTAATCTGCAGCTGAATGATAAGATATGGCTTTCTATATGGGTATCTGATATTAAACAATGGTCTGCCAGCACACCAAAGAGTAGCCGCTTATGTACAATCAAGGTATTTGGTCTGCCACTTTAGGCGTGGACCACCGCTCATTTGTCTAAAATAGGCAAACATATAGGTACCCTTATACGCATAGAAGACATTATTACCCTTTCCAAGAGAAATCTTGAAGCAACATATTTAGTGGTTTAAGTCCCATTGGTAGCATAAATAGAGCAGATTGTTCAGGTGATAGTTGATGGTGTGACTCATCTCTTATAAATTATGGAATTTGGGAAAGCTGAGCCCCATAGATATGAAGATATAACATCCCCATCAGAATCTGATTTTGTGGTCTCATTGGATCACACTAATGGATACTCTGAGGACCCTGATCCTACAGTAACTCTGGCTAAGGGTGCTGAACAAGGTTTGTACAGTGGAGATAGGCTAATTAATTCTATGGAACAGTGTGTGCCGACCCATTTAGAAACATTGGCTATAACACAAAGCAAACCTGAACTAGGTCAGGCAACCCAGCCATGGTTGCTTAGTAGAATAAGTTGGTGGCCCCCGTCATTAACAGAGGTGAATAATATTATGAATATGCAATGTTGTGATATGCTTATGGCTAATCTGTCTAGGACTGAATTTTGACATAGACGAGATCTATGGAGATCATTATGATGAAAAGATAGTTGATACACCTTTGAGTGCTAGTGGCATGACTGGTTTAGATAATGGTGATGGAAAGATAACTGTCAATTCTACACTAACTTGTACACCTAATCATGTATCTGCCTATGGTAGTCATGGTGAATCTGGATCTACTAACAGAACTGTTTTAGTAATAGGCATTATCAACTGTGATGATATGATAAATAATGAGGCTAATTTGCCTAGGACCGAAACTGATTTCGACACATAGGAGATCAATGAAGATAATTGTGATGAAATGATAGCTAATACATCTTTGAGTGCTAGTGGCATGATTAGTTTAGATAATGGTGATGGAAAGATAGCTGCCAATTTTACTCTAACTTGTACACCTGATGATGTAGCTGCCACTGGTAGTCTTGGCAAATCTGGATCGGTTGGCAGAACTATTTATGTAATAGGAATTATCATATGTAATGATGTGTGAAATAATGACGCTCTAAACAGGGTATTAATAGGTGAACCTGGTGATACTGAAACAAACACATAGGGTGAGGACATCCATGCGGGATCAACTAACATACCTAGTAGTGCAAAACCTTCGACTCCTGACATGATGAATGATATCCCTCTAACTGCTAAGGAGTTTCCCCTCTGAATGTAGCTCCTAAAGTTGTCTCTTTAATTAGTAGTCCAAATAATCCAAAATTTGTGAACTCTAGCACGCGCAGCAACAGACCAAATAACAGAAGTCAGACAATGTAAGATAATGATCCAGCGCGAGCAAGGAACCTTGCTACTTTAGATGAATGTCTAGGCCAGTTATCTGCACAAGTATCTATCAGCCCACCTCTGCCTTCATATTCAGCCACTACTATACATAATGAAGTAGAATATACATTGGACATAGGCAGACAACTTGGAATATCAATTGGATCATGTGCTGCTTAAACCCGAAACCTACTAATATGTATTAATCATAAATTGCACGAGGAAGCTAGATCGAACAGTCCTACATGAGCAAAAGCCATCATTCCCCGCAAAATCTAATCACATACAATGTAAGAGGCCTCTATGGTAAGGGAAGAAGATATTCACTTAAACAACTTATACATAAGCAAAAACTTGATTTTATTAGTATTCAGGAAACAAAGATGAATCAGGTGGATAAAAAATTTTGTGGCACACTTTGGTATGATCTGAACTTTGCTTGGATCTATCAGAGTACTAGGGGACAATCAAACAAGATTAGATAAAGAGGATTCTGATCACTGCCCGATGTGCCTAGTTAGCAATATCCAGGATTGGGGACCCAAAATGTTGAAAATGTTGGACATCTGGTTGAAGAACAAGGAGTACACTAACTTGGTGATTAATCTATGGAATCCTTTTGTTTCACAAGATTAAACAGAAACTCAGAACTATCAAGGAAGGCACAAGGAGGAGGAATAAAGATGCTCTAAGATATCTAAGCAAGGAACATATGGAATTACGCTCAAAGTTAAATATGGTAATAGCTCGAGCTGAATAGAACTGCATAGATACTACTAACACCCCTCACCTAAACCGATTCTCCACACTCAGAGATCGTCTATCCACAGTCACTAAAAAACCTGACCATCATTAGGCACCAAAAATCTTGGATTGATTGGCTCCAACAAGGAGATATTAACTCATCGTACTTCCATAAATGGACCAGTAGTAACAGGAGGAGAAATACAATTCATGGCATATGGGAAGGAAATACATGGTTGGATGAAACTGAGGTAGTCAAGGAGTGTTTCAGGAAATACATTGCGAACAGATACACATAAACATCTTATACTAGACCACAAGTTACAAACATGACATTTAGCACCATTTTTGCTCCATAACAAGTATTACTGGTAGCACCATTTACTGAAACTTAAATCATGGAAGCTGTGAAGAATCATGGGAGCACTAAAAGCCCCGGCCATAGGGGGTTTACATTAAATTCATTAAGCATTTCCTTCATATTATAAAGCCTGATATATGCTTAATTTTTTGAGTTTCACAGGAACTGCATGCTTTCCCGGGGTAGTAATGCAGCTTTATCACTCTCATTGCAAAGAACAAAAAACCAATGGAGGTGTAAGATTGTAGACCAATTACCCTCATGCTAAAAATTATTGCTAAAGTCCTAGCAAGCAGACTCAATGGAGTACTTGATGACCTGATTTCCGAGCAGCAAATGGCGTTCATCTGAGGAAAATAGATGGGATCATGGTGGCTAATGGGGTATTGTATGAAATCAGGTAGTTAAAAAAATAGGCCTTAATCTTCAAAGTTGACTTCGAGAAAACTTTTGACACACTGACTTGGAATTATTTAACTGATGTTATGATAAAAATGGGCTTCCTTATTGGCTGGACACGGTAGATCAAGGCATTATTGGAATCCTCATCTTCATCATTCTTAATTAATGGTAGTCCAACAAGAGAATTTTGCCCCACAAAAGGACTGCAACAGGGTGATCCATTATCTCCGCTACTATTTATTATTGCAGCCGACGGTCTGTCCAAGTTGATCAGTAAAGATGCAGAATTAGACGTACTCAGGGCCTTAAATATTGGCAGGGACAAGGTGCCAATCTCTCACTTGTTGTATGCTAAAGATACATTCTTATTTGGACAAGCCTCGTGGAAGATCATCAGAATGTTTAAAGCTATCTTACAGAACTTAGAGTAACTCTTAGGACTGCGCATGAACTACATCAAAAGTCAATTTGAGGGAATGAACATTCAACAACAAACACTACTGGCAATGTCAGCTCACAAGGGATGCAAATCTGTCTCAATTCCATTCAAGTACTTAGGCTTGCTGATTGGAGCAAACCACTAAAAATGGCAAGGTGTTCTATTATGGACAGACTTACTAAGAGACTTGTTACCTGGGAGCACAAATCCATCTCATAATGAGGTAACTGATTCTATGTAATGTAGTGTTGAATGATTTACATTCACATTACTTTTTCCCGCCTTGAATGATTTAGCTTCAATGCAGGAAAAAGGCCAATGTTTATGCCATCCCAGATAAGTAATGGATGAAGCTATAGAGAAGTAATCCTTTCACAAAATCCCATTCCAGTTCAACAGCATTTAGGGGCAAGAATCATCACTGAGAAGGCCACTAAACCTGCTAAAACCACGATGCTAACATACTTCAATACGAACTTTACAAAGCAATGTGCACCTGACCAGTTACTGAAGATTCTCAACATACAAGAAATGGCGCAAGATTTGAAAATAGCTCGAAAATTAAGTTGGCAAGGCCTTCTCTTTGCTTTCATTGAATTTTTACACCACCCTCAATGCGGAATGAATGCTTGTTAAGTTAAACAACTTGTGGATAGGGTCATATCATTTACAAGCTAACGTTGCTAGATATCCTAAACCCTCTGAGAAAAGGTATGTTCAACAGGCCCATATATCTATGAAATCTAAGCTTGAATCAGTTCCCCAGATTGTTGCATCAAAAAGTCTCAAGGCAGATGCATCAACTAGTGATGGTCCTTGCCCTATTATGAGTGCTTCAACTACCAAGGGGCATGAAAAAGCTAAGATAGATAATGGTCTGCCTTTGCCTCAAAATGCGAAGAAGTCCACACCTTGATCATCTCTGCTGGTAATGAACCCTACTGGTTGAAATCTGGTTATGTTGGTATTTTGCATAAAGGTACTGACTTGAAAGATTTACAACTGGAGTTAAAATTTGTAGGCTACCTAAATGTTATAGTGAGCCCTCTTAAATCGTCAAATATACTACTATGGGAAGAAAATGAAAAAGATTTGCATCACTTGATAAAAAATGACAGTACGTGGCTATTGAATTGGTTAGATGACATCTTTCCTTGGGTTGATGAGGCTATTTGAGTTCCTAATGAGAGGTGGATTAAGATCTATAGTCTTCCACTTAGATACTAGACCAAATCTATTATGGAACAAATTGGAGCAACATTATGAACTCTAATCAAGATTAATGACTATTCTATTCAGCATAGATACTTGGAAGCGGTGCAAATGCTCCTGCAGAAAGAATTTGAATCCTGTTATAAAGCATTTACTAAACATTGTCATACAAGGCAAACCACTAACTCTTTTTGTGAGAGAAATAGGCACTGAGAAATTTGAGATGAATTCATGGCTCTATAATATGAACTCACATAACTCTCAAGATAGCTCAAGTCTTTATTGTAGCCATAACTCTGATGATTATTTGTTCGATCTTTCTGTCTCCCAGCCTACATTGAAAAAGATCTAAGTTTTGGTACAAAATACCAACGAATTTGTTATACAAGGTAAAGGCACTCATCAGACAGTAGGAGTAACATCTAACTGCATGAAGGAAGATAGACATGGGTCTCTTGTCAGACTTAACCGGTGGCCTACAGTGGCTGGATATCAGAGTGACTTAGCCCCCCTACCTGGTGATACTGTTGAGGAAACAATATCGGAGACTCCTGATCCAATAACTGAACTACCTGCATCAGATCAACCAGTCGAACAAAATGTTCCCCAAGTCCGCAGACAAGAAGACTATTTAATAAGGGAGCATACTGATATAGCCAAAGGACAAACTAGCAATTAAGAGGATGGAGACCTGAATGCATCAATACCTAATCTAAAGGTATTAGATCCAAAACTACCCCATACAAAAGTTGAATCTCAAAAAACACCTTTTGAACTAGACCTAGCTGTTGACTTCCCACCTCTACTGACAAACCTTATTGAAAAAGAAGGCCATCACATCACCATTCCTAAGAAAAAGACAACCAAAAAAGTCATGGTGGTGGGCCTAAAACAAGGAGCCAGAGTATAAAGGAAGTGGCACTAGATAAAACCAAAGATCAGGCAATACTGAATGATGGGGTAAGGACTATGCAACAACATTCGAATAAGCAATCTGAACTTTCTCCAGGGTGTGCAGTTTCAGACAATCACCTGAGGGTTGAAGTTGAAGCTATTATGGAAATAGGTTGTGAATTAGGCATAACTTATGGCCTACATCCGGAAGAAACACTACAAAGTCTGATACAAATGAATGGCATAAACCGAAAATCCCAGACAGTTGCAACACCTGGAAGCAACAAGAAAGGAGATGGCAAAATCTTTTTATGAAGATCTTGACCTACAATGTGAGAGGCTTATGTGGCCTGGAAAGAAGAAGAAATTAAAATGTCAAATATCTACTGAAAGACCATATTTTATCAGCATACAAGAGACTAAAATGGATATTATTGAAGCTAAACTAAGTGCTTATCTATGGAAGGATTTAGATTTTGATTGGATATATCAAGGCTCTTTGGGGACTTCTCGGCATATGGGACAAGAACAAATTGATTAGAAACTTTGTAATAGATGTTGAAGGCATATTAGCTGTTATTGGCCAATGGACAAATGAAGGAAGCCTTTCTAATATGCTAAGTGTATATGGTCCCCATGACTTAGCATCAAAACATATTTAGTGGTAGGATATAAGAGACCTTCATACAGGTAAAGGAGGACAAAAGTGGTGTTTGATGGGTGATTTCAATGTTGTTTTGGATGCAAGTGAAAGGAATGGCTCAGCCATCCGTCAGAATGACCACGAAATAACTCTCTTCCGGCAGTTTGTCAATCATCTAAAGCTAATGGACCTGAGAAAGGAAAGAATAAGGTAGACATGGTACTTAAACTCCCTCTCATCAATGAGCAGACTCGACAAATTCTTATGCAATGATATATGGCTTAATCAGGGCATAGATTGGCTACAAACTGGTTTTTTGAGGGAAGAATCTGACCATTGTCCCATGAGACTCACCTCTAATACTCTAAACTGGGGCCCTAAACCTCTCAAAGTTTTGGACCGCAGGATGGAGGATAGAAGCTATATGGAAATCGTAGAGAAAATGTGGAACTAAACTGCAGGCTCTCAGATCAGGCATTAAAAAATGGAACCAAGTTGCTCCCCTGAATCTGGAATCAAAAAGACAAGAAATTCTAAATAAGTGCCATGACATGGAGCTGGGAGCTAAGAGTGCAAGCATTAAACAGATCACTGCAACATGTTCCATAGTCAACATCAAACTCATAGATGAATTTGATAATATTACAAAGCAATTGGATAGTTTAGCTGTCCACAAATCAAGAGTCAACTAGTTAAGGAAGGGAGATGTCAATAGCTGTTACTTTTATCAATGACTGAAGAGAAATAGAAGAGAAATGCCATCAATGGAATCTGGGATGACAGTAATTGACTGGAATAGCCTGTCTTGATCAAAAACAAATTCAAGAAACACTTTAAAGAGAGATTCACTGAAGATAATTGGTCTCGGCCTAAGATCAGTAACATGAAATTTAAAAGCATTTGTCCAAAAGCTCAGAGAACTCTAATCACGCCTTACACAAAAGCCAAAATCCTGCGCCCATCATAAGTGATATCATTGCTCCAGCTCATATGGCGTTCATTAAAGGAAGAAAACTCTTAGATGGTGTTCTTGTTACGAATGCAGCTCTGGATGATCTGGAAAAAAAAAAGAAAAAAAAAGCACTTGTTCTTAAAGTAGACTTTGAGAAGGCCTTTGACATGGTTAACTTGGATTATCTTCATGATCTTATGATACATATGGGGTTCCCTCTAATCTGGATTGGTTGGATCAAAGAGCTTCTCAGTTCTGCATCTACTTCCATTCTCATTAGTGGAAGTCCAACATTTGAATTCCAACCTAAGAGAGGCTTAAGGCAAGGAGATCTGCTCTATCCTTTTCTACACTTGATAGCTGCAGAGGGCCTATCTAATATGATCGAAAGAGCAACAGACTTGCAAATGTTAGGAGGAGTCAAAATTGGTGCAGAAAACATCTAACTAACCCATCTTCAATTTGTTAATGACACCTTACTCTTTGGTGAGGCCTCATGTAGTACAATAAAAGTTTTTAAAGCCATAGTACAAAACTTTGAACTTGTTTTCTGGCTGAAAGTCAACTTCTGCAAGAGTAACCTCATAGCTATCGATATTTCTCAAAGAACTACCCAGGAAATGACTGCCTTCCTTGGGTGAAAAATAGGTGATCTTCCCTTCACTTATTTAGGTCTGCCTCTAGGGGCCAACACAAGGAAGAAAATTACATGGACGCCATTTATTGAGAAGTACTACACGAAGCTAAATCTTTGCAGAATCAACACATATCCAGTGCGGGGAAATGACTCTCCTGAATGTTGTCCTTGCTGCTCTACCTGCACACTTCTTTGGTTATTTCAAAGCCCCAACGGTGGTTCTTAACAAACTGAATTCCATAATGAAGTCCTTCTTCTGGGGCTGCAACAAAGATAAAGAAAGATATGCTAGCTTTCATGGAGCAAGATCACAACACCAGTTGAAAGAGGGGGACTTGGTATTTGCAATTTGCAAGCCTTCAATACTACAATGCTTGGTAAGTGGTGTGCGAGAATTCTTTCTGATGAAAAAAGCTTGGCTAAGGATATACTGCGCTCTAAATATGGTTTACGGTGAGTTGAAGTTGCCAACTGCCAGCTTGAGCATAATAGTGGTTAGATCTCAAGCATCATCCAAGTGGAAGAACATGCAGGAAATAGAAAAACTCACTTCAATTCAGTCAAAATGTAAAAATCAGTTTAGGCAATGGGTTAAACATCAGATTCTAGACTGATCATTGGCATCTTCACTCTCCATTATTTGCAAGATATCCAACATTATTAAGGATGTCAGTAAATCAAGATGCTTGAATTGGGGATATGGGATACTGGCAGAACAATGTTCGGAGATGTAACTGGATATGGCGCAGACCATTGTGGGAGTTT
The DNA here is from genome assembly GCA_028565015.1 of Pinguicula moranensis. Taxonomy (NCBI): domain Eukaryota; kingdom Viridiplantae; phylum Streptophyta; class Magnoliopsida; order Lamiales; family Lentibulariaceae; genus Pinguicula; species Pinguicula moranensis. Next base: position 8,800 of record JAOWBN010177382.1, read on the forward strand.
GAACAAACTGATTTAGTAGACCTTAATACCATTCTGCAAGGTATATCTTCGGCATTCCAAACGGTGGACAAGTATGTATTTGATGGAGATAAGGATGGCAACTATATTGTCTCTACTACTTACATGAGGATTATCAACTCCCTAAATATACCTTACTCTCCTGAGGAAGCAACACTCTTACAGAAAGTTTGGAACAAGATAACTCCTAAGAAGATAATGGTCTTCAGATGGAATTACTCCAAAATGCCATACCTGTCAAGACTGAACTATTGCATAGGAACATCATCAGTGATGAACAACACCTAACTTTCACCCTCTGTCAATAAGGTACTGAACAGGAATCTATCACTCGTTTATTCACTAACTGCTCTATCGTTGTGCAGATTTGGAATGTAATATATGAATGGATAACGTGTGAAGCTGGAGCTCCACAAAATCTTATGCAGGCACCAACTTTGGATGAATTTTGTGCTATATGACCACATGACATCAATCTATGTGCATGGAAGTCTATATGGATTTCCACAGCCTGGCAGATTTGGAAAATTTGAAATAAAGTACACTTTCAAGCATCGGATATCAACACTACACAGATTATTCAAATCATACAACATTCAACTTGGCTATGGATAAAGGCAAAAAAGAACTGAACATCTATTTTCTTACTTTATAGCAGACTGGCTTTTAAGGCTAGAAACATGTATGAGGTTCTCCAGGTGAAAACTAGAGGGCAAGTTTACATTCTACAAAGCAGAGTCCATGGAGTAATGGTCTAGCTAGAACTTTAAACATTGTGAATCATAAAGCTGGACACTCTCTAACTTTCTGCTTCCTTTAATCATGTTCCTCCCTCCTTTACTTATCTGCAGGGTGTAAACAGGTGCCTCCAATAAGCTCCAAACATCAGAGAACTTATAGATCTCACTTGCATTGGGCAATACTAACAGAACAGTTCCCTCCCCTCCCTTCTATTCTCTTATTCAAGATTAACATCTCTTCAATTCGTGAAGGTACAGGTAGGATACAAACCTCCTTGTGGTGGAAACTAACAAGATACTTTCAAGAATATCTATCATGTATGGACTGGCAGACTGAATACTATATTATCATCTACTACTCATGAGAATGTTGTGAAAGCATTATCAAATTGCATTTGTGAGATTCTGCATCAGACTTAGAATACCAATAAGGAAGAAAGTAAAGCACGGGTGTTTGGCAGACAATCACTGACTATGATGCTATAAGGTTAACAGGCAGGGTTTGGTTAACTACTTTAGTAAAGACATCTGTACCCTCTAGCAACCTGCATAGTTGAAAGCTGGTAGACCAATGTTGCACTACCCATAAGTCTTTGCTTATGGAAATTTCGCAAGAATCTCTGGGCCATGACAGTATAAGGTACACAGGCCTAGCTGATTTTTTAGCAAGGTAAAGACTCATGTGGTCATTGCATGGCAGCCTGCATAGCTGACAATCACGTGATCACTTCTTCCAAGCCCCATTCTATAGCAACGCCACTGATAGAAGAACAATGAGCACTACATAGTTTCTTTCTTGTATATTTAGTGATGTATTCTTATATGTATTGTGAACATTGTACCTGTTTTCCTCTTTAATGATCTTTTGCCCATTAAAAAAAAAGAAATCCTCCCACGGTGATCAAACATTTAACCACAGTAATTAGATCCTTCTTTTGGGGGAGTGGAACTGAAAAAGGAAGAGTATGCTGGGTATCTTGGAGTAAAATATTCACTCCTATAGCCAGGGGACGGTAGGGAGTGAGAGACCTCTCAGCTGTTAATGATGCAATGCTTGGGAAATGGGGAAACATTTACTACAGAGAGACCACAACCTTGCTTATGCTGTAATCGAATCCAAGTATGTAGTAGATGGGAGAATGACAATAAGGAATCTACGGAAGCTGAACATAACACATATGGCACAAAGACAAAGGAGGAGAGCTAGAGCATATGCTTCAAAGTGGTGGTCTAGAGTTAAAAAACCTCTAGTTTCTACATGGTTCTCTGAAAACACTAGAATCCGAGTTGGCAATAGTGAGGGTATCCATTTCTGGACTGATAAATGGCACTCCAACACATCTCCAACAGAGAGATATCCACGTTGGACAGAAATGCACTACATAAAGAGGTGACCTTTGGCAAACTCAAGTTCTTGGGAGGGAAGCTGCTGGAAGTGGAAGTGAAGATGGAGAAGGAACTTATTAGGTAATGAACCTTTAGAATTATGCAATCTTACTCAACTTTTGCATAATATCTCCCCTACACCACAGGAGCAGTACAGGTACATGTTCTCTGGTCACAGTACTGGATCATAGTTTGTTAGTGAAGCCTATAGACAGATCTACTCCAAAACTTAACCAAAATACACTGATGATGAAAAGCCAATCAATGCAGTTTGTATGGAACAGGTTTGTCCCAAAAATGATTAGTATATTTTCATGGAAATTAACATAAAGTGCTCTGCCTTTGAAATCTAATATGCAAGTCAGGAAAATTATCCAAGAAGATCAGGAAATTGGCTACTCATTCTATCACAGTGCTGATGAAACAGCTGCTCGCTTATTCCAGGAATGCTCAACTACAATCAAAGTCTAGGAATCCATCTAGAGCTGGATTGGCATCAACATTACTATCAATCCGGATACTGATCCTCAAGCCCCTTCTATAGTTAACTTCAGTGATCTGAAACCGGTCGGAACAAACAAGGAGGCTTGTCTAGCAACAACATGGACACTGTGGAAGAGCATAAACAAAATTCACTTCATAGGAGTGGAAACAAACAAAATGCAAACACATATACTATCAAGTGTGAAATTTGGAAATGGATAAAGGCAGTAAGGGATACACAACTATTTCCCTACTCATTCTCTTACTTGATGGTGCAACCAATGGCCTGCATGAACTTTACATGAGGAGCTCATCTCCACTTTTGCAAGACTGCTTTCCAACTAAGTCAGGCACCACATAAGGGCTAAACAAAACAGCAGTAGGATATCAAGAGGAATTAGAAGAGTCTAGAAACTTGAGATAGAACACTCAAAGGATTATTAAATTTGATAACGGTATAAACTTACTACGAAGAAGTATCTTGCATCAATCTTATAGCTAAACACGCTCTAAGGTAATAAAGTTGCTCTATGGAACAATCCACGAATTCATATTATGACAGTAAAGATTTATGTATACTTTAGAATGTTGTTACACTACAAGCTAATAAGTTGATGTTGACGGCTAGGCGAGTTGTGTACCACAACTGGCTTTGATAAGTTAAGAATCATGACACTCACCGGGTCATATACCAGCAATGCAGTAAAAGAAGCAGCCTGTTAAGCTACAAGCTTTTATGAACCAATGGTCCAATGATCCGACTTCTGAAATATTCAGAACCGTTCAAGATAGACTTAGAAGGACTCATAGATTATATGTTCTTTTCTTTGGCTTGTATTTTATATTCCCGTTTCTATTTTGATTTCATTTTGTACATACTCTTTTATTCTTTATATTGGAATTTCGGCATATAAAAAAAATGTTTAAATCCTTTGAAAAATTTAATGAATATAAGAATGTTGTTGAGAAACAAATGGGAAAAAATTATCAAAATACTTCGATCTGATAGAGGTAGTGAATACTTAAGTACCAAATTTCAAGATTTTTTTACAGATAGGAGAATCATTGCACAAGGAACTCCTCCATACACTCCACAATAAATGGTTTGTCGTAGATGAGAAATCGTACCCTATTAGATATGGTACTGACAGTAGCATTTGTGCCCATAACTACAATGCAGGAATTGCAGTTATTCTTCTAACGATTTGCATTCTTTAAGCCTTCATCTTTGCAGCCTGGTGTGATACGCGGATTCAGCTAAAAATATCACATTCTCTACTATTTAATGCTGCTACAATAAGACTGTCGGGGTTCTCACGAAGGATATGAAGTTCAACCTCAAAAGAGTGCTCAATCTAGTGATTCTACTCCAATGTGTTTCAAAAGTCTAAGATCCTGCTGATCTTGCTTATTTCATTTCATTGCTTATCAAGTTCAGGTCCATTATCATCCAAGGAATGAGCATCTGAGTCTAAATGACAAAAATCAGAAGCTGCAAACCAGAAAGAAGAAAATTCAGTCTGCAAAAAAAAATTGAATAAATAGTAGCAGGGCCAAGCTGATCGTGAAGCATTTCCAGGGACTACCATAAATGCATCAGAGTGATTTATCATGATCCATCTAAAGCCGAATGTTCACATGCAGTTCAGGTACACACTAAAACTCTTGTACATGGATTTCAGTAGACCAGAAGTTCAGAAAAAATCTGGGAAGTGATGGATTCAACCAGCCTGCAGAGCAGAAAAAATTCCAGTTTTGACAGTTTTGTTGCTTTGCTGAAGATCACGATTTTCTCTATAAGTCTTCAGGAGTTTCCTTGCACGTGCATCTATACAACTTACAGACGGAGAAATACATGCCACGTTCAAGGAAAATCTTGAACAAAAGTCAGTCAAAACAGATTTGAACAACTTTCTTATCCATTGTCTAGGAGATCCCTACTTTCAAGGGATCTGTTACCCTTCCTATCTCATCTATTTTTTGGGTATTTTTTTGTATATAAGATAGAAAGGTGACATGGGTATAGGAGGGGTTGAGTGAGGGACCAAAAAACGTTTTAATTTTCCTTCAACATTTTAGAAATAAAAAAGTGCGGAAAATCTACATCAAAGGGAAGCAATTGTTTCACTATGATTTTGTCTGCTGAATCGTGGTTGTTGCTCCTAATTATGCTAAGCTAAAATCCATCATTCTTCTGCTGATCTGCATATCCTAAGACCGCCTAAACAAATTGGGGAGGTGTAGGTCCAAAAACAAGATATTGATATTGATTTTAAGTTTGTTGATACACTTGTGCATGTTTATATTTTTGTTGTGTTAGATTGGTCATCTAAATTGATAAGAAATGAACCAACAACTAGTAGGGACTTAAATGTACGGTTAGTTTATTTAAGCCTTAACTGATAGCAATTTTTTCAATCAAAGAGGACGGTTAGTCAATTTCTTTGAAGAAATAACAAGAAAATCATATGTGAAGAGGAAGGGGATTCAGTTAGAAATCTTAGAATCACACACTTAATGAGGTTTCATTGATCCTAAGGCGGCTCTAATTATAGAGTGAAGGTGTTAACTACCTGTTTAAGGAGTTAAGACTGCAAGAAGAGAAGCAGTGGCCAACAAAACACATATTAAGTATCATTTAAAACAGATAAAGGCATCTATGATCCAATCAACTTTATGGCATGTTCTCATGGATTTAAGGTCAACAGAATTGTGTTTCTTCTTTGAAATTTCAATATCGGTTTCATGCTTGGAAGAACTTCTTGTGATATGTAGCTCCACTTTTCCAACGAATTCAAAACGTCCAGTCTTAGAGGACTTAACAAATGATTTCAATTGTAAGATCCCCAGAGAAGCTTTTGTTAACCTACCTGTACCAAAAAGAGTTAAGAGATTAGTGAGATAGATCAAGACATTCAGTAAAATATGTCTGCTAGATAAGAAGTTAACCAAATCAAAGTCAGATATTCTCTCAAAAAAATTCTACTGAAAACATAAATATAGCCTAAACATATATAGCTTTCGGTGGTAGTTAACAGACAGAAATGTGAGGTGACAGAAGACCTATAAGAGGTAGGGACGTCCAGGGGGGTCTTTATATTGTGTATGAACTTTCTCCTTGACAGCAACTCCTTTGTAGCAAGGGAATCTTGTAGTAGTGTCCATGTCATAATTGTAACTTTCATAGGAGAGACTTGTTCCACACTTTTTGGAGACTTTGCGATTCCTCACTGCTGATGGGGGATTGTAATCCTTCCATGATTTTTCTGTAAGCAAGATTGACTGTATAATTAAAATTTGTGCTGCCATCTGAAACATATTCATCCTCGTCTTCTTCTTTATGTGATGTAACCTGTATGACACTTTACCATCTTCATGACCAGTAGATCATTGATTTCCCTCTACCGTAGACTCCTCCTCCATTACCATCTCCATGACCATCTTCCGTCCTGCATACTCCCATGTCAGCTAATGAAATCTCTGAATTACCAGCCACTCTAAACAGTCTAGGAAAGCTATCAGCCAACGTTATATTTTCATGCCATCTATCTATCCAGAATTCAGTACCTTTGCCATTTCCCAGTTGTATCCTTATATTTGAGTTAAACCATTCCTCTGCCAAGATGTCCTACAAATTATTCAACCAGCTGGATGCATAGTTCCTTCCTCTATATCTTCCCACACTCCTCTATTCGTTTCCTTGTAATTTTCAATTCCCTAAATCCCCCAGCCATTAGCAACCACTTGTTCCCATATCTTGATCTAAGTATTTCCAGTGCCATACTCCCCTCTTTTCCTAAAATCCCGACTCCCTACTTTCCAAGCATTGATTTATTGAAAACACTGAGATTGCGCACCCTAAACCTCCGCCCTTCCTTGTTAGGCAAAGTTTATCCCAAGCAACTTTGCACAATTTCTTCTTCTCCTTACTTTCCCCCCAGAAGAAGGTTCTCTGAGCTGACACAAGGTTCTTAATAACTGAGGCAGGGGCTTTATAGAAAGCAAAGTAATGTGTAGGTAGAGATGCAAGCACGAAGTTGAGAAGAATTAGTTTACCTCCCGAGGACAGATATTTTTGTTTCCAGGTGGAGAGCACCTTAGTGAATCTATCAGAGATAGGCTTTCATGTTTTCTGCCTTCCAGGATTAGCACCCTTAGGAAGTCCTAATTAGTGAATAGGATTCCTCCCAATTTTACACCCCATGAAAGTTCCCATATCCTCAATCACATATGTAGACATGTTTATCTCAAAGAGACAACTTTTGCTAAAGTTGATACTCAGGCATGAAACTAGTTGGATATTTTGTAAAACTGCCTTAAAAACTCTAACTGTGTCCCCGGATGCTTGTCCAAACAATAATTTGTCATCTGCAAATGGAGGTGAGTCACCAAGGTCTTATCTTTCCCCACTCCCACTCCTCTAAACATCTGATCTATTATTGTCGTTTTAATCATATATGACAGCTCGTCTGCTCTGATCAGAAATTGAAAAGGGGATTGACGATCAACTTGTCTGACACCTCTTGTAGGGTAGATGCAGATTCCAGCGCCTTCTGAATCCATGATTTCCAACAGCTAGGGGAATTCCATTTTGTCCAGTACATCCAATAGGTACGTCAAATTTAAAGTATCATAGGCATTTTCAAAATCCACCTTAAGTATCAGGGCCTGGTTCATCAGTTTTTGTAGCTCATCCACTGTCTCATTAGCCACTAGAACTCCATCCAGCAGCTTCCTACCTTTCAAAAAAAACATCTGATTTGGAGATATGATCTCTTCCATAAATCTGCTGAGTCTATTTGCCAAAACTTTTGGGATGATCCCGATAGTCATCCACAACCAAGGGGGACTCTAATTTGGCAATCAAAGTAATATGGGTTGCATTGCTCCCTTTGAAGACTTTACAATTTCTATAAAACTCACTGAACATCTGCTTAATATCCTCCTTCATCAGATGAAAAAATTGCTTCAAAAACTTGAAATTCAGCCCATGTGGTCCGGGATTTTTCCCACTTCCACAGCTATTGACAGATTCCCTAATTTCATCCTCCCTAAAAGGCCTTATCAATGATTGCTTAGCAGCTATTTATAACCCCTCACACTTCATAATCCCAATCCTAGGCTTGTTTGGCAGCCTCCTCAATCCATATATTATCCTTCCACACCCCATGTGTCTCACTACGCCTTTTGTATCTATTAATTCAATTGTGAAAGAAAGCTTTGTTCTTATATCCTCGATTAATCCACTTGATTCTGGATTATTGATACAAAAATGTTGTTCAACTTTCTTGATATTACCTCTAACTCCTATCTCAGGTTATGAAAATTCTCTAACTCCCCTCCCTATCAAAGTAATCCGGGTCTTGTTCAGCTAGTATTTCCTTTTCCATTAAACATTGCAAAATATTATTTCTTTCTTCCCCTAAACTCCTTGGAGCAGTCTAATTCCAGGCCTTTATTGCCAGTCTCACTGTCTTTATCTTCACCTTCAATATGTATCTAGCATAACCTAGGGTTCCAACGGATCTCCATGTATGTTCAATTAGTTTTGTGTAGGATTTATCCTCTAGCCAACAGTCCAACACCCTCATAGGCTTAGGTCCCCAATTCTGCAGGTTGGTAGACAAACAAACTGGACAATGGTCAGATTCATCCCTTTCTATACCTGTTGGATTCCATATTATATCTTTACCTAACAATGCTTTATTAACTAAAAATTTGTCTAGCCGACTCATTGGTATCATAAACTTGAGGTACCAAGTGAAAACCCTATTGCCCATCCTTAGATCCATTAGTTTCATCCCAGTCACAAACTCGTTAAATGCTTTTATTCCTTATCCATGTCCCTACTATTCTGATTCAAACATTTTCTCTCCTTCCTATCAAGTACTGCGTTAAAATCCCCCATTACACACCATTTGTCCTCTTCCCTGCCTACCAGAAGTTCCAATATCTTATTCCACTGATTTTGCTTAGCCTGTAAAGTCTGTCCCCCATAGACATTCACCATCTGTGTGACCTGTACCTCATTGTTCCAGTGACCCGAGATGCCTAGAAATCTAGATCCTGCCAAATCTGTCCATGTTCCATGTACAAAGAAGCCTAGCAGATTGGCCAATGGAGCCCTGGTAACTCCAATCAAACTCATTATTATACCACATGTATTCACATAATTTCCTGTCAACACAATCCAATTTCGTTTCCTGTATACTAAGAAAATCCATCTACTGCACAGATATTAGCTCTTTTAACCTCCTTCTCCTTCCCTGGTCACACAGGCCCCTCACATTATAAGTTAATATTTCAGCATTTGTCCTTTTCTCCTCTTTCTTACCACTTGCAGCCTTCTGTTTAACAAATTTTATTCTGTTTTCAAGGTTAATTTGAATCAATAAATCCTTGGTTGCCTTTTTTTGTCTTTACCATAGTCTAACACTAGTTTCTCTCCTATGGCAATCACCTGATCAGCCTTCATAAACTCTATATCACTGGGTTCTCCAGTTATTTACCTATCACTCGGAAGGTCCTCAGTATGTTTTGGAGTTATTTGATCAATCCATTTTTTCAGAGAACCTATTTCCTTTTCCCTGGCCACATCCACTGACTTCTTTGTTTGACTCCAAGTTCTTGGTCACCCCTTTTAAGTCTGACCACCTTCCTCATTGGTGGCAAGTACCTACTTGATCACTTAATATCATATTCATCTTACCTAGGGGAGGGAAACTCTCTAAGGACAACATTACATTTCCTCCCTAGTTCTCTTTACCTTGATCCTAATTTCATTCGGAGTTAAACGTTAAATGGGTAACAATGAGTAGTCTGGGGGTGGTTTGAAGTACATAAAGATTGTGATTGATCAATAGAGGATTCACTGCTCCTACTAAGTTAGAAGAAGATATACCTATGGCCACTTGTAAGAAGTCATGGAAGCCTTTGAACAACACGAGTTTAATTAGAATGAAGTTATTAATTAGTACTCAATGATCATGACTTCCGGTACAAGAAATCTTATATATATTAATGTGGATAACAAATAACCTCAATATAAAAGATTACGGACATGAGCAAGGTGAAATTATATTAATTACACGAGAGATAGTTTCTTAAAGGATAGTCTCCTTCCATGACTATTCTCAATGCTTGGGGGGGCATGATATTTTTCTAGAGGTCACTTATGATCTAAGGATTTCAAATATGGATTAATGGATTACATGTTTGAAATTCATTAAACATAATTTAATTATATTATTTCAAGGTCCATTGCCACATTTTTTGGAACATATAGTGTCACACACATTAACATCAAATTCTCGTGGGGATATTTTATAATTAAGGTAATGTATATGGACTAAATTAAGTTTATGAAACTTAAAGTACTTGTTTGTAATCATGGGGACACGGATGAAATAAATATAAGTTTTTGGATGTCTATTATATACATAAAAAAACTATTAGTTGGATTTATACGTATATACAAGTTATTGAAAAATTCTCCAAACTATTAGTTGGATTTGACTGATATATATAGATTTATACGTATATACAAGTTATTGAAAAATTCTCCAATTTATATATATGTGATATATATAGTTGTGACATGTTTTTCTCAAATTAAATAGCATGCAAAGGTTGCATGCCAATGAAATTACATACAATCATTTTATAATAAACAAAGACTAGTATATATTAGTTGCAATGTTTTATTCTACAAAACCTTTACTATCCAGAGATCAAGCATATGTATGGCTATAATCAAATGTTGATCATCTTTAGGATATGTGTTTGTATCTTAAACTCATATGAACCTCTATAAATACCATAATACATTCATATGTGGTAGATTGATGCATTTACAAGTCTTAATAGAATAAAACAATGGATTCTCTCTCTATCATAGAGCATAAAGAAAAGGATTAAAAAATTTGCACTAAATGTAATTTTTCCCCTCATCATCTTACACTTCAAATGCGGAGCTAGCACTCTAAAATTACACATATACGTGTACAAAAGGTTGTATAAGCTATAAAGGGTTGTGGTGGTCTGGACTACCATAGAGGGTGGACATTTTAGACACCTTAAAGATGATACTTTAATAAGGAATCTTCTCGAGGTAAAAAATTGATTTCTTCCTCCTTTATGAAGGAATCTTCTCGAGGTAAAAAATTGATTTCTTCCTCCTTTATGTTTAAGTTTTGTAAATTAGCAAGGTCGATGGGAAAATGAATTCTGATTTTTTTGGTTATGCATGTTTGCACACAATTCTTTACGCTTTCGCATGCAACATGCTTCATGACACGTGTACATATTTTAGAATTCCTACAAGCGGTCTCATCATCTCATCACTTTATGATACACTCTAGGAAATCAATGTTTGGTTTTACTATTTGGAATGGTATAAATAAAGCAAGTAAATAATCAAATAGTAAAGGTAGTTATAGTCATGTATACATCATTAAATTGTTAATACAATGACCCAAAGTGATTAGCCTTTAAACATAACACTTACAGTGGATGCGTCGTGGTGGTTAAGGCCAACGTTTTCACCAAGTACATGCTAAAAACATTAGTGCGACTCTCCCCATCGACGAGGGCACTACAAACCTTGTTGCTGATGAAACACTAGGTGTGATCAGGTTCTTCCTTTGATTCCATTCATCCTCTTTACTTGCATATTGAGAACTCGCTTCGATACTAATAACTCTCCAACCACCATGCGTTGCTCATCTCCAACCTCTTCGACACATTGTTTGTCCTCAATGTCCACTTCATCCACGGACTCGACCTCTCCTTGTGCATTTATCACCATAACTCTTTTGTTCACACATTGTCTCGCTATGTGGCCCAATACTTGACATTTAAAACATTTAATGTTACATGCTTTAGATGTAGAATGTGTAGTGTTACCTACGGGAAGGGTGGACTTTGGCTTGCTATCCTTAGATGGTTCAAACTAAAGCTTGCCCGTTTAAGACTTGACTTCCACGGACTTATAGACCCTTTCCATTTGAGTTTATCCTCTACTTTATGGGTTGATATAGCATGTCCGTCAACTCCACATACTGTTGCAACCCAACCACATCTGCAATCGTGCAGTTTAACACATGTAAGATCTTGCCATTATGCCCTCACGGTCCTCTTACACATTAGTCCAGATCGGCTATCTCCATTTCCTTAAAGTAGTCCTGCACAATCATTGAATCTTGTAATAACAGCTGCAACCTTGGGTACAAATTTCTATAGTACTGTTTTGAAAAAAATCGCCTCTTCATGATGGCTTTAATCTCTTCCCAAGTATCCACATGTGGCCCTCCATATTTTCAATGGTTATAGTTGAGGAGTACATTGGATTGACCGAACTAGAGTTTACCAAATTTTCAATGGTTGATACTCTAAAGAATAGTACATGTAAGTGATCCTTAGACTTGAGATTAACATGGAAGATGTCACCAATTCGAGGTTACATCGTAAATGAGTAACGATGGATAGCTTTGAGAGTGATATGAAGCACGAAAGTATTGTGAGTAATCAATCAAAGATTCACTACTACTAAATAGTTAGGAAGAAATTTCCCTATGATCACTTGTAAGAGATCATGATGAAGCCTTTGATCAAATCAATAGTTTGATTAGAAAAGATTTATAATCAATACTCCAGGATCATGATCTACAGTACAAAAAATCTAGCATGTATTATAGAAGGGCAGTCTATTGGGATATGATTAAGGTGGAATGATAATAATTTAACATGACTATTCTTAATACTTGGGTGGCCATAACATATTGCTAGATGTCCCACATGGTCTAGGAAATGAATTAGAGATTAAGGAATTAAAGGAGTTTAATTCATTAACCATAATGTGATTATGTTAATTCATGGTACATTATCAAGCTATTGAAAGCCTATATGGGTCACCCACATTAACAACAAACTCTTGAGTGGCCGCAATTTATTCAAGGAAAAGTTTGTGGGCTGAATTGAAGTATAATTGTTACTTCAAGGACTCAAATGTAATTATGGGGTCACAACATAATTATTTAAATTTTGTGGATGTATTATATTACATCAAAACCGCACATAGGTGGAATCTAAGTTGGAATGCACTAAAGAGTTAGTGGAATGATACTACACTTCATATTTGAGATGTATGAAGTTAGTAGTAATTTTGTTCCAATTAGAACGCATGCATATCTAAGGAAATTACATGCAATTAAGTGTTCCTATACGAAGGTTGAGTGAAAGCGTTGTACAAAATCATTGGTGTTTCAAAACAATGTATACATGTATGGCTATGATTAAAAGTTAATCAACTAACATGGATATGTGTTTGCATCTCAAGGCCATCTCTAACTGTATAAATACCATGATACTTTCATATGTGAAAACGTTTATGCATTTTGTGTATCTTGATAGAAGAAAAGGAAAAGTTCCCTCTCTAGAACATTTCTCTCCCCGATAGCTAATAGAGAAAGGTGGTGAAAATTTTATGAAGTTTTCTTCGCATCTTCTTGGACCACAAGTGAGGAGTTTCATTCCATACACACACATATAAGTCTCCAATGGTTGTGGTGGTATGAACTTCAATAAAGTGTGGTCACTTGAGCACCTACAAGGGGACTATCATTGAAGAACTTTGTGAAAACTTCAAAAGAATGTATAAATTTCTACTAGCTTTTCTTAAGGAATACTTGATTTGGAACTCTACTAATTTTGATCATGCACACACTCATGTTTCGCTACCGCTCACATTTATTGTATCATGATACGTAGTGTAGCCATGAGTTCCTACAAACTCGATGGCTGCGAGCTTTACCTTTGGTATCTCCGAATAGTGGGGGCATCCGAACACCATCTCCGTCTTAGCCTCCCTCTACAAGTATACTTTGGGCTTCTTTCCAAGTTGGAATGTTGGGATCTTAATCTTTACATTCCCAAAGTCATTTTCTCGCTTTGGTTGGCCCATCCTTAATCTTCTATTTCCATAACCATGTTTAATATGTCCTAGGTTCTAGTAGGGCTTGTCAATGTCCATCGATTAGGCCTTTTCTTCAACGTCTCGCCTCGGTACATGACCACCTTGTGGCCAATTTCATACATCTTGTGGTGGCTCGCAACGAACTTTTGGTTCAACCTTATCCATCCTCTCATAAAAAGGTTTGAACTTCGCCCTCATCACATGCCTTATCTCTACCACCAATGCTTGCATTAAGAGCCTCTGATATGAGTCTTATGGAGCATCTCCAGGTGATTTATCTTATCGGTTGTTAAACATGATTGAACCTGCAAGACAAAGTTAGTAAAAACCTCACAATCACTCCGTTATGTTTTTTTTCAATTTAGAATGATGCTCTTATACTCGTGTTTCACTCAAATAGGCTTTTATCCTCTAATGAGCTCACCACTCATGTATTTTTCCACTTTATGTACCTTCTTTCACTTTTAATCAAATCCAAAATCTCGTGACAATTAAATTGAAAAGAAACAAAAACTTGTCAAGGTTGAGAATTTTGAGCAAGGGTTCCCACGAGTGTAATATGAGGAAACTACTTGCTGATGTTGAGTTTTTTTTTTTTTAAAGGGTTTCTTCTCTTTTTTTTTATTCTTTTTCAGTCTTTTTTTACTTATTTTTTGTTCTGCAATGAAAAAAAAAATACAAGATAATACTATCAAAGAAATATTGACCTCACGGCTATAAAAGAGCCAACAACCAATATTATCCGAGATAGGCAACCTTGACATGGATATGTGTTTACATCTCAAAGTCATGTCTAACCCTATAAATTCCTTGATACATTCAGATATGAAGAAGTTTATGCATTTGTATCCTGATAGAAGTGAAGACAATTTCCCTCTCCAAAAAATTTATCTGCCCGAGAGCTCATAAAGAAAGGGATTTAAAATGTTATGAAATTTTCTTTCCATCTTTTTAGACCACAAGTGAGGAGTTAGCACTCCATACACAAACATCTATTGTTATACTAAGTGTTGTATAAAACTCCAAGAGATGTGGTGGTATGAATTTCCATAGAGAGTGTTCATTTGAGCAACTCCAATAACACTACCTTTGATAAACTTTGTAAAAGCTTCAAGAGAAGGTATAAATTTCTCCTAGCTATTGTCTTGGAACTCTCATAATTCTTATTGTGCATGCACTCCTGTTTCGCTTTTGCTCACATTTCATGTATCATGATACATAGTGTAACCATGAGTTTGTACATGTGGTATCAGAGCCATCATGCTAGTTCTTGCATGACATACAACATATATTATAGCTGTGATAATAGTTGTCTATTAGGGAGCGTTGCTTTCAAGGGTAAACTTTTGTAAACATTTGATTTACACTAGAAGGCAAAGAATTAGGAACGTGTTAATTTTGCATGCATGTTTCTTGAAAATACCATCTTGAAATCTTAACTTTTGTTTTGAAAAAATGTATAGATTTTGAGATAAACAATTGTAGTGCTGAAAGGTGCACAGTTTTGGTCCTTAATGATGTTTGGAAAGCATAAGTTATTGCTCAAAACAACTAGAGGTTGAGCCTTGTGAAGGCCCTAAAACCGTGGTATGGTATGGTCAAAAAGTGTCCAACCAGAGGCCAAGTATGGCAAATTGTTGCTTATGCTCACTACTACAAGTTCAAGAATATGTTGCGTGTGATGATTCCTTTTAGTACTCTAACTTTACAAGCTTTCAGTTAATTATGAATTAATTTGAATGCATGGTGGTTGATTATGGACTAAAACCCAATAGGATTGTAATTTGTAATAATTGTTATTACTTAATTATTGAAAGCGTGTGTGTAATAGTTATTTCATATTCAAAATACGGCTTGCATGTCATGACTCTCTATTATTTTTGACATAATTCGTTTCCCATCTTACTCCGCCCCAAATGTAAATTGGGTTTTCTCTTAATGAATGTAATGTACATTAGTTTAGTAAGAGGGAAAATGTAAGGGTTGGATAGAAATTATGTAATTCAATAATGGAGAAAGAACCAGGAAGAACACAACAAGGTGGAGATTCAAGGAATTGCAAATCATTAAGGAGTTGATGACCAACCTTGGGAGTCAAGAAGGCCACCAGTTTTTCACGTTTGTGGTTGTATGTCTTGAAAGTGTTGTATGTCTTCAAAGTCTTGAAGAAGGCCCTCAATAATAACCCACCTAGTCCCTCAAAGGCCAAGGGAAAAGTAAAATCCATGATCATCCAGTATATATGTGTTTATTTAGCATGCTTTATGTTTGACTATTATGTGATAATAATAGGATATGCATGCTATAAATGCTGAAACCAAACATATCAAAAAACTTCAAACAATAATTGTCCTCTATATTGATGGTTAACTTGTTGAGCTAACTCAAGGTTGTCATCTATCTTGTAGGAAGTTTATCATAAAATTTTGTACTTTTTCAATAATGGTATTTGACTTAACTAAAAAAATTTGCTTGTGGAGCCAACTCAAGGCCTTGAGAGTTTAGAGACTAAGTCTTGGTAAGATAACCGGCTGGCTATCCCGAAACCATAGTTGGCTTCTTGAGCTAAGTCAAGCTTTTACTATGGTTCAATTGGGATCATTGACCCACTTGAACATTAATGAAACTTATGGATCCATATATAAGAGGGTTATTGATTTGCAACAAATAGTGGGAGCAAAATGGATATGTTTAAAAGTCTACTATATTCATTTTGTAGATACATGATAGTAAACTCTTACTTTACCTTTACGTGCTTATTGTAGATGTCGACTATGCACTTAAATCTTCGATCTATTCTCGAATCCAATAAGTTGAATGGCTCAAACTACATGGAATAACGACGGAATTTTAGAATCATCCTCAAATTTGGAAACTTGCTCATATCCTTGAGATACCCAAACCCAATCCTCCGAAAAAGGGTTCATCTAGGCTCGCTCAACAGATTGAAGGGTATGACCTTGACCAATGTCTAATGATGGTAGCCATGACTCCAGAGCTTCAGAAACAATGTGAGAACTTTGATGCCTACACCAAGCTGGGGTACGTCAAAGAGTTGTTTGACGCTCAGTCCCAGACTGAGAGTTACGACCTGAACAAAGTGTTTCTTAGATCCCAGATGAAGGATGGATCTTCCATGGCTTCCCACGACATTACGATGTTGGGTCACATCAAAAGGTTGAGAGACTTGAATGCAAACATAGAAGATGACCTTTGCACGGATTTGATCTTACAATCCCTTCAGGATTGTTATCCCCAATTTATTATCAACTATAACATGAATAAGAATAAAGTTCCATTGATGGAGTTGGTGTATATGCTTAAAGTCACTGAATGTGAGTAGAAAAACGAGAAGGGTTCCCCTCTTGCTAGCGTCATCTTCTAAAAGTAACCGTGTACCTAAAGCCAATCTTGGGAAATGAAAGGGCAACAAGTATGGAATGAAAACGAGTATTGGGGTGAACAAGTGAAAGAAACCTTAAAATTTCCCTTGCTTCCATTATAGCAAAATTGGCCACTAGAGATGCAACTACGACTATTTTCTTGAATCCGCAAAAAAACTTATGGAAGCATCTTCGTCAGTTGTCTATATAATTGATATATTGTCTACTTATGCTTCAAATTAAAGGGGCAGACACGAACTATGATGGTGACAAAAGGAAAAGTGAACCATCAAGTGGGCAATGGAGCAAGAGTTGTTTTATCAACCGTAGGGACTTAATATCTCAGGTTGCCCAATGGTTTAGAATTTTATCACTATTATTATCCTCCAATACTTATAAAAAAACGTTGTATTTATTTCTTATTTAGACGATGAATGATATTCCATTATGCAATATAATAATAGCCGTACTGTTTCTACAAATGAAATTAGATATTGTGTAGTCCCTAGTATTAATGGTCACTATGTTTTGAACGTAGATGAACCAATACTAATCATAGATACCAAGGAAAGGAACATGAAAAAGTAAGGACTTTCATACCTCTAGCACTATAGACTTAATCACGTACACAAAGACGACATATCCAAATTGTACTAAAGAGTCTATTCTTGAAGTGGCAAGAGGGAGCAAAGTGAACCTTAAAAACGTTCAAGATCCACAACCAAGCATTGATCAACATATGAAACTAGAACAGTTATCTCATAGAGATGAGATAACAAAAGAAGCCCAAACACAAGGATTTCATAGGTTCAGTAGAATACATCATGCCCCTATTCGTCGTGGATTTGATCTAGACAAATAAAATGATGTATTCATCATAAAAGATGATTAACCTACTGACTACGATGAAGTTTTGTCTGGTGTAGACAACGACAAATGGTTTGATGCCATAAACTCCGAAATGGATTCCATGTATGAAAACAAAAAGTGGACCTTGGTTGATCAACCTTAAGGAATTGTCCCTATAAAATGTGTTTTCAAAAGGAAAACCAACATAGATGGTAATGTGATTACCTACAAGGCTAGACTGGTAGCGAAACGATATCGTCAGAAGTTGAGAATTGACTATCACAAAACATTCTCTCTAGTTGCGATGCTTAAATCCATTAGGATTTTACTTGTTATCGTAGCACACTATGATTATGAAATTTGGCATATGGGGGTCAAAATGGCATTCCCTAATGGGAATTTATTATGAGAGGTCTATGTAATACAACCTCAAGAAGAAAACTTACATGGACGGTAATGTGATTACTTATAATCCAAGATTAGTAGCAAAAGGATTTAATCAAAGACAATGTGTTGATTATGACAAAACCTTCTCTCTAGTTGTTATGCTTAAATCCATTAGGATATTGCTTGCCATAGCTGCACACTACGATTATGACATTTGGAAAATGGATATCAAAATGGCATTTATTAATATGAAATTGTTAGAGGAGGTGTATATGATACAACCTCGATGCTTTGAACCCAATAAAGCCAATAAAGTGTGCAGGCATCAGAGATCCATTTATGGACTCAAGCAAACATCTCAGAATTAGAACATCAAGTATGATTCATCAGACAAAGACTTTGATATCATTAGAAATTCTGATGAACCTTGTGTTTATAGGGTTTTCTTGGTGCTTTATGTAGATGACATATTACTCCTAGGAAATGATATATCAATGCTTCAATATGTAAAACTTTGGTTATTCAAGCAATTTCCCATGAAAGTATTGGGAGAGACATCATCTTAGAGAAAAAAGAAATGGTGAACGGATGAACCGTACACAACGATGTTGTTCACCATCGTTGAGAGCCTGCAACTCTTCCCACATATCGCCAATTTCCTATCTGTCAGTGCCATAATTCTTCTTTCTCTCTACAGGGACACCTTCGGTGCCTGGGGAGGCTATGGTTTTCTGTGTTCCGTATTTATGTATTTCTCTCCTAGAACAGTTCCCTGCTGGAAATTAAGGGTAAAGCTAGTAATATGGATTCCCAGTGGCATATCCCTCCTATCAGAGGAGATTTATGCGTCGGACCTTCAATCGTGCACATCCACCTTCATTCTATCACCAACGAGGCTATTTCCCAAAAAATATTTCATATGCACAAACGATGCAGGAACAGTATACTAGGCATGAGCAGGTCCGAACGGATACTGGTGGAGGTAAGATAACAGCTACTTTTTTTATTACTAAATTTCCCAAACAATGTCCTTACGAACAGATTGATAAAGGGATGCGAATGATAGGACGAGTTAAAGCTCTGAGGATAGCAAGCAAAACTGGCAAAGATGGTCGACCCTTTGGCTAACGACGCACCCGCTAGCTCAGTGGTGCATGAGATTGCCGACTCTCAGTGCTTGCCTAGAGGTCGGGGGATCGATTCCAAGTGGGGAAGTATCTGGCGTCATTATTTGGGATTAGTTAGAGGGTCCGAAGGATACCTAGGTAGGTGCTGGTCAAAGGTTGGTTACAGGATTTGAACGGGTTTCGGCTCAGTAGCCTGGACAACTATTCTCGGTAGATCCGTGGATTTGAAAGAAGCGGCTACAGTGGACCCCATTACTTACCAAAAAAAAAAAGGTCGACCCTTTGGCTTTGTCAAATTAAGAAATATATCAGATACATAACTGCTTACCTCACAGTTAAATCAATTATGGTTTGGGACTTATAAGCTTCGGTCGAATCTGGCAAAGTACCAGTAACATCTCATGTTACCTCAACAAGGACAATCATCTAGTGACCATGAGAAAGCTAATCAACCAGCAAACATACTGCCTCAAAAAAGAGTTGAAGTTAAAAAGGCAGCAGTTCCTCAAAAAAGAGATGTATTGTGTCCAAAGTCTCCAACTACTACTCAATACATACGCAAGATTAGAAGTTCAAAAAGGAATATGATCTGGATGCAAAGTGCAATGATGGGGACGTTGAGACATAGAAATTATCTTAATGAGTTTTAGATTGCTGTTAAGAGCAGGATACACTAACCTCATGGTGAGTTCACTTGGATCTGGAAACATACTTATATGGGAACTAAAAAGGGGCGATATAACTATGATGTCTCTAACTTTGCAACCATGGCTATCTAAATGGTTAGCAACCCCGTTGACTCTGTGGAATCATGGAAAAAATTACAGTTGCCTCAAACGCCAATTATGGATAAAGATCTATGGTATCCCTTTATCCGTATGGGAAGAATCGGTTATTAAAGAGATTGCAAGTGACATAGGGTCTGTTATCAAAGTTGCTGAATCAACATTGGATTGTTCCTCACTAGAAGCAGCTTTGATCCATATTGAAGTTAATGCTGACAGTATTATCCTAAATATCATCAATGTGCGTATAGATGACCAACTTTACTCTCTGTATATTCATGAGGTTAGAGACATATAGGATAGATCCTCAGCATGGGTTGCCCCCTCAGCATCATCCACTTCCTCAGATGAAACAATCAGTTATGGCTCAGAGTTTGAGGGATCTGATAATGAGCAGGATGCTACAAGCCAACCTCAGGAGATCAGTGAGGATAACAGGTTGCTCATAGCTCAAATTAATAGAGTATCTAAAGATACTGCTCAGGAAAATATGAATAGTCTAATATCTGGGAGTCCACTAAAAATTGATTGGTGTCCGGGGGCATCTCCTCTGGTTCATACACAAGAATCCCAACTCCTCTAGCTGACCACGTGACAGATGTACAACAACAAGGTACTAACTCACCGGTCATAGACACAGTGATCTCCACCGCTCTAGAAGATGCTCTGTCAGAACAAGTAATTGAGACCACTGCTGAAGCAGACAGGCTCAGCAATTGCTCCAAACACATTGGCAAAGTATCCACCTCTGGATAATATGAAGCAGATACATCAGAACCTCATCCCTCAGTTGTCATCAAAGAAAGGATATTGTAAACCCATTTCTACAGGTCCACGGGCTAGGAGCCAGACAAGGAAAAAATAGGAGCATAATATCTTGGATAACTGGTTGGGGCATCTGATGGATCAGAGTTCAAGGAAACAAGATTTCCCTAGACAGGAGGCCATTGAGGATGATCAGACGAGTGCAGGACAGGCAGGTCTTGAGGCAGAACATATCATATCTTTTAGACAAGATATTGGAGTAAAGTATGGTTCCAATACATCAGTAGCAAAAGCCAAGCTGAAGCAGATGAATAAAGAGATCAAAAAGAAGAAAGTGAGAAAGATTAAGGATAAGGAATCACCTGTTAATGAAGATAGTCACCTAAAATGTTCGTGGCTTGGGAGGGCAGGGAAGGAAAAAATATGTCAGGGCTCTCATCCTACAACAGGAAATAGACTTTCTAAGTTTACAAGAAACTAAACTTGAGACTATTGATAGGAGATTATGTAAAAAATTATGGATTCATGAGAATTTTGATTGGTCTTACAGTGGGGCATCAGGCCAATCAAGGGGACTTCTTTGCATATGGGATAACAAAAAAAAATTCAGAACAAACATTCTTTCAGGCAATGGTTTCTTGGGAGTCACAAACACGTGGTTTGACGAACAACTGCAAACCAATATGATCAATGTTTATGGACCATAAGATCTACCTAAGAAATAAATGCAATGGAATGAGTTGAGACAACTATATAGGAACAGAGAACAAGAGAAGTGGTGTATAATGGGTGATTTCAACGCTGTGCTGAAAAAAGAGGAAAGAAAAGGAAGCTCTCAACTAAATTATGCAGTTGAAATTGTAGCTTTCAACAGCTATGTTAGGGATCTACAACTACAGGATTTGCCTATGTGCAAAAGATATTACACTTGGTACCTATGCTCTCTTAAGGCAATCAGTTGACTAGATCGATTTTTATTGAACAATATATGGTTAATTTCTCAGACAAACTGGATTCGAAAGGGGGTGGAAATGAGGATTCAAATCAGTGTCTAGTAAGTTTATCATCTACAATTCAGAACTGGGGCCCAAAACCGACAAGATTATTGGACTGTTGGCTAGAGGATGAATCATACAATTCTCTGGTAGAAAAATCCTGGATGTTGCCTACAGAGGATAGATATGCCAGTCAAAGGATCAAAACCAAAATCCGGAGGCTGCGCAGTGAGATCAGATTCTGGAATGTCTCAAATTCTAGAAATCTGTCAGCTACACGAAAAAACATCCTGCAAGAAATTCAGAATAATGAGCTAATAGCTGAAACAACAGTTGTGCCTGAGCAGTTTTCCGAGGAGACCTCTAAGCTAAGAGAGGAGCTGCTGCGGGTCACCCATCGATTAAAAAGTATGGCTTACCAGAAATCAAGGATAGATTGGATGAAGAAGGGTAAGCAAATACATCATATTTCCATGGCTGCATTAATAGAATCAAAAACAAAAATTTCATACAAGGAATCTGGGAGGGTGAAAGCTGGCTGGAAGACGTGGAATCAGTGAAAAATTACTTCTGGGCTCACTTCGAGCAGAGATATAAGGAGGATCATTGGGACAGACCTTCCCTTTGTGACGAAGGCTACAAGAAACTGTCACCATATCATCCTAGCAGCTAAATGATGGAGCCTGGAACCTCATTCCTGCTAGTTGAGGCTCCCAGATCAAAACCCCTACCCATGCTAGTGACAAAGATAGGGTGAGTTTTGGTTCAGGAAACCACTTGCTGCTTGTGACGATTAGGCCGAGCAGGGGCAGGAGCTGGTACCACAGGAGTCACTTTCACTTGTGGGCGGCTGGAGAAATTAATGGAATATCTAGCTACATTAGCATGTAGCCGATATTGTCCAGTACATATATTGTTCATTTGGAACAAACGAAGATCCACATCAGAGATGACCTCTCCAAACTGGATAAATCCAAAGTGTGGCCCGAATTTATCTAGTTTTCGAGCTACAGACACCTTGTTGATAGAACCTTATTTTTTCAAGATCCTGGATAACCGTTCCTTAGAGCAGTCAGGGGAGAAGTACCCAAGAACCTAGTCTTTCATGAACTGGTCGCCGAGTTAGCGTAGCTGCATAGGAGAGGCTAGATCAATTACATGTGGTTTTGGTTGGCATAGGAGCCTTGCCTACTCCGATGCTTGACCGACGGATGCACTTGAGTTGATGAGAAGGATTAATCCATGGATTCATGGTGCATATGCGACTGGTATAGATAATTAAATGTGAAGAGTAGATGATTTTTAGTATAGGTTACTCCCTAGGCACATGAGGCGGCCCCGGGAAGGGGGATAGGTTGCGGTGACGTTGCTCAACAACGAGGCGGTGGAGAGGGGGTCGAAGCAGCCTGTCAAATGCAAGAATCGCTGGTCATCATTGTTCATGCAGAAGGGGGAAGACATGTGGAGAGAAATTTAAAAAATGTAGGTGACACATTCTTAATCATGTATGTAATAATAAATGTTATTATTATTTATTAGTTGAATGTTTATAATAGTTATATTCATTCAAAATATGGCTTCTATGCTATGCCTCTCTTATGTATCTTGAATGTATTTCTCTTCCTATATGACTCTCCTCAAATATAATTTGAAGTTTCTCCATAGAAATGTAATGTACATTATTCTAGTGTGGGTGCAAAATGTAAGAGATAGGAATACTACAAGGATTGTAATTTAATGATGGATAAGGCGTCAAGAAGAAACCAAGGATGTGGAGATTCAAGAGTTGAAGATCACCCTTAGGTTTAACCATCTAGTTTCTCAATGGCTCGAGGAACTAGTACTGTCCATAATCATCCACGGTTTTTGTGTGTTTATTTAGGATACTTTATTATTATGTTTGATGATAATAGATGTGCGTGCTAAGTGGATGGGACCGAAAACATAACATATCCCTCAAACTAAAAATTAAGTCTCCCCTTGATAAAGTGTTTGAAAAGGTGATGCTTTCCATTATTATCATAAAATGGTCCTCTTTTTTTTTTGTTAAGCAAAATTTGTATTAGAAAAGCTCCAAACATGTGTTTTTGGCAAACCGAAACCCATGCTTCTTGGACACAAAACTAATTACTTCTATTGAAACTTGGGGTTGTTTGGTTAAATGTATCCTCAATCACATCACTATACCGTAAGACTTACTTTTCGAACTCTTTCCTCCTGGCATTCCATGGTAATTGGCTTCCTTTTAAATTGTATAAGATTATGGCCTTGATGTTATAGCAACAACGAAAATCTCAACTACTCCTCAAATAGTTTGACTATTATGAGTTTTCCATGATGGTGTCTCTAAAAATCTATCATAGACTTATTCTTTGGTAAATAGCAGGCTGTTTCCACTCTGCCTTATCCCAACACCCTACAAAAAATGCACTACATTTCTGTTGTTTGTAAAGGCTCCTTATAACTGCCACTGGATCATCTGCCACCTCAAGCTAAATATGTTCACAGTACTCCAGTTCTTCAACACTGAATCCTTCAATCACGTTTCTACATAGACAATTTGCCTACAAAATCACGATCAGAGGTTCCACATACTCACAGAGCACTATGTATTCAACGAGCCTTGATGTTGCTATTATAACAGCCGCATCAATGCCCTGTATTTTTCCAAATATGTGCATTATACATTTTCCAGGCCCCTTGAATCCATATACAAATAGCATAATCATCTTCGACATTCACTAATACAACTTATCGATTGAGTTAACCAATCACTGAATGCGTAACCAAAGTCATGCACAGTGTCTTTCTTCCTTAACCACATCCAATATCTTATCTGTATTTTGTGTAGTAAATCCTCCACTTTACTCTCCCTATTTTCAAAATGAACCATATTTCTTTATCTCAATGTTAACCATTGCATAGCTATCCACATAGTTTTCCATCTTTATTTGCTCAGGCCTTAGGGTGCCCACTGCGTAAAACTTTCAAGAGATGGTATAACTGTGTGACCATCTATGATGTTCGGCCACCTCTTGACCCTGTTCTATAATGTTAAGCTATTTTCACATTCATGAAATACATGTTTTTCATACTCCTGCTCCTGTTTGCATAGTGCACTTGGGATCATTTGTTCAGTTCCTATTATGCCTCTCCTATGCAAGTTTTCTTTGTTTGCAATCTTTGCTTGAGCATTCTCCAGGCAAAGATGGATACTTTCTCCGAGATGTGCTTACTTTATACTTGCTTCTGCCTTTCCTCCTCCTCCTTCAAATAAGGACTTTGTACCTCATGTATTAGTTGACTATATGCCTCCCTCACTTGGTAACTTCCTTCAGTATAGGCAGAGTGATGATGTTTATCCACCACTGTTTTCTATAAATGAATAACTTGTAAATATGATTTTAGGTTAGTCAAATGCCATGACTTCGATACTATAATGTGAGCAGGCAGAGATGGGTTTTTAGCATGGTAATGACTCATGTAGTCATTTATATGGCAGCCTGCATAGCTGAGAGTCAATTGATCACTGTTACACATCTCTCTTCAATCCCCTTATGCATCTCCACGGTTGCATGATGTATTTTGTTTTTATTTTCTTAGTACTTTCTTACCCCTTATAAGAAATCCTGTACATATTTTTATTATTAATGAATTTGGCTTAACAAAAAAAAGGTTAGTCAAATCACTTTCTTCTCCCTCATACATGCGTCTCGTACACTCTCATTTCCATTTCCGCACTCCCACAACCCATTCTCCATTATCTATTATCCTACTACCCCATTCTATGTATTCTAGGATATTTCTTAGAGATTTTACATTATCTAACCATATGTCCTTCCATAACTGAATGTTATCCCCATTCCCTACTTTCATGTGCATACTTTCCTTAAACAAAGCCTCCTCCAGTAACCATTTGAGATCTCCAAAGCTCTTAGATATCTATATGTCCCCCTCCTCCCTAACCAGTTCTCTCAACCC
Source organism: Pinguicula moranensis (assembly GCA_028565015.1). Classification (NCBI taxonomy): domain Eukaryota; kingdom Viridiplantae; phylum Streptophyta; class Magnoliopsida; order Lamiales; family Lentibulariaceae; genus Pinguicula; species Pinguicula moranensis. Next base: position 34,671 of record JAOWBN010177382.1, read on the forward strand.
TCCTAACACTATTTTGCTTTCTACTCCATATTTTAACCTCAACACCTACCTCCAAAAATCATTTCTGCCACTCATAATTTTTCCTCCTCATTTTCCGAGCATTTCTTTGTTAAAAGCATCTACCATTTTAATTCCCACACCCTATCCACGAGTAAGCATAGTTTATTCCTTGATATCAAACATTTTTTTTTCTTTTCATTGTCCCCCCCACCCAAAAAAGAAGGCTCTTTCGATGTTCTCTAGTCTAGGGGTTATGGCTTCAAGGGCTAGGTAGCAAGTGAAGTAGCAAGATGGCAGGGCGGACAATATTGAGTTAATGAAGACAATCTTGCCTCCAACCTAGAGCTGTCTATTTTTTCAAGTTCCTAAAACCTTATTGAATTTGTCAATAACCGGCTTCCACATGAACTTCTTCCTTGGGTTGCCACCTACCGGAATACCAAGATAAGTGAAGGGCATGTTTCCTCTTATATAATTCGGAAATGTACCCATTTCATCCATTGCTCTATCAGCTGCATTCATTCACATCAAGTGGCTTTTCCCAAAGTTTATTCTAATACCTGACATCATCACAAAATTTTGAAGCACAACTTTGATTGTTCTAACATTCTACCACGTAGCTTCTCCAAAGAGTATTGTGTCACCTGCAAGTTGTAGATGAGACACTTGTATCATTTCTTTTGATAAGCTAAGTTCTATTAATAATAATAATAAACCTGCATGGATTACAAAATATATGTACAGATACAAGGAAGAATGTACATAAACTATAGTCCACTAGGAGATTCTCGTAGCTTGATATTTGAGAGTGATCTTATCATCTTTCCACCTCATTTCTCGCCCTCTAGTATAGCCAATGGTGATCAAGAATATGGCTCCCATAGCTTCATAGAAGATCACATCGCATCTCAGCATTCAGTTCATTGCCATTATCCGCTTTTCTATAAACATACTATCATGACCATCAACTTATCGATTCCCTTTTTTATGAGGATATTGGTACATAGCTCCGGCATGTTTATAGGATTATCCTTGTATTGAATAGAGTGGATAATTCTGTGTCATGTGTATAAGATCACAGTCAAAGGGTAGTTATAGATTCTCCTGTTGATTAGCCTTGCCCTTGTATCCTTTTCATCTTCCATTTACTGATCATAATAGACAAACAGTTCTCAACAACCGTGCATTCTGTTGTGCCTCCATACAACGACATTTATATTCCATTTCCTCACTGACACCATGATCAACATCTTAGATCAATCATTAGTGCAAAATCGTCTATCAATGATTTCAGAGTGCGTAGAAACAGATCAACTACTAGCAGATTGACAGTTAGGAAAACCGAGTTAGTATGAAAGTAGTTAGGTAATTTATCAGCTGCAATCTCCCCCTTGAACCTGTGTCATGTTCAAACAGGCAACGATAAGTGATATCAATAAACTAAGGAAGGATAAATTCTGTCAATCTGTTTAGTGCTCTGTCCATTGAACTTGTTGATATCTTTATGTACCTGCATGTCAGGACAAACAGAAACCATATGAAATGTATATCCTAACCTTTTCTTTCACTGGATTCAAATCAAACAGCTCATAGATATTAAGCTCATTTAAATTGCATGCATATTACAAGTTGGGTATACCAGTCATACAGCGAATAAGAAAAAGGATTTCTTGCTTGCTTTTATCCCTAACCATGAATCCTTTTTAACACCTGGTATGACATTGGGAATAGAGATCTCCATGTTACCAAAATGCACTCTATTTTGAGTTTCCCATATCTGCCAACTGAAGGAGATCCAAATTGATTTCCATGCCTCTAGATTACTCCCTACTGGTTTATTGCCGCAGAAATCCTCCATCTTAGGCACTTCATTCGGAGGCCAACTAGTTATCTGTTCATCCTCTTTCCATAGTTAGCCCTGAATCTACTGCGAAGCAGTGGTAATTATAGAAAAATATGAAATAGATGAGTTACAGTTTCCATACTTGATCTGCATAATGGGCAACTTTCTTCCTGGTCCAAGGGAATTATATTTCTTGACTTGAGAGCGATCTTTACTGGCATTTCATTCTGGTATATTCTCCAGTACAATATAATATGTTTATTCTGTGAGAAACGGTTCAATAGAGCTGCTAAATCAGTCCTCTCCTTCTCAAAGAAGGGCATATCATGATAGGCTGCTTTAGTTATATTGTTCCCATATCCTGATGAGTATACCTTTCCTTCTCAAAGAAGGGCATATTCTGTGAGAAACGGTTCAATTAATTGTTGATAGGCTGCTTTAGTTATATTGTTCCCGGTCAGAACATGTTGGAAGGTATACTGATCTGCAGACATCTCTATTGGTGCAACTGCCTAGATTAATGAGAGCAGATTTTCCCGTAGTGGCTGCTCATGAGATCTCAACTACCTTTTCCACTTTAAGGTCCATTGCCATCTATTTTCAATCCATATTCCTGCATCAACAAGATAGATGTTTTGTCCACAGTGACACTATATAATTGAGTAAACGTTCTGCTAAACTATCACTTTGTCTCCATCTATCATGCCAAAACTGAATGCCATTTCCATAACCAATAGATATCTTAGGTAGTTCTATGAACCATCTTTCTGATAGGAGATTCTGCAAATCAGTCCACCATGGTGATGCATAAGCAGTGCCTCTTCTGCGTCCTCTGGTAGTTGTAGGTTGAGACTGAGGTCTTTCTAGGTCAACAGGGGGTTCTAACTAGACAAAGGATCATATTCCAACAAGGAATCCTAATCCAACGTGGAGTCTTATTCCATGAAAGAGTCCATCCAACAAGGAATCCTATTCCATCAAGGAGTTCTAATACAACAAGGAGTGCTTGCCGAATAAGGAGTCTGAGCCTAATATATGGGCCAAACACAAGAATGAGGTCTAAGAAGTTCAAGGCGGACCTAAATGGAGTGATCCATGAGATCTGGGCTACACCCACTGTATTTGACACATTTGAGCCCCATTGCCCAACTGAGATAAATGGGCCTCATGGCCTATTGAAGCCCATCAACTTGATCCAAATGAGAGCCCAATAAGAGGGGCCACGCTCCCCAAAGCCATGAGCCATGAGAAGGCCGTACAAGACATTTCCAAATAAAAGAAAAATTAATCCTATGCCTTTTGGAAATTAAGATGACACAAGATAGAGATAAGGAGCCTTTGGATAAGGAAACTTACAAATCTAAACTTATTCAAACTCGTTTAGATAGAGTTATTTAGTTCTTAGATAGAGTTATTCATTCCTAATCTTTATCTACTAGTTTTAGAGTTTTATTAGGGGAGTAAAACCACCCGTTTCAATTATAAATAGGAAGCACGACCATAACATAACATTGAACATTTTTGATGAATTATAATCCCCGAAGGAGTCCTAACCCCGAAGAGATTCCTACCTCAACAAGGAGTTCTAACTCGGCAATGAATCTTATTCTAATAAGAAGTCCTAATCCAACAAGGAATCCTATTCTAACAAGGAGTCCTAGACGAACAAGGAGTCTGAGCCTGATATATGGGCCGAACACAAGAATGAGGAATAAGAAGTTCAATGAGGCCTTAAATGGAATGATCAAGGAGATGTGGGCTAAGAAATGTCATTTAGTACATTTGGACCACACAACCCAAATGTGCTAAATGGGACCCATGGCCCAATTTAGGAAAGTATGCCCATTAATATGGTCAAAGCCCAAGCCATGATGAATCCACAACGAAAATGAGGTCCAATTGAAGAAGTTTCGAAATTTAGAAAAAGAATCTCTTGGATAAGGAAGTTTCCTTACAAACATTTATTTAAAGAGTATTTTCGCTTATCAAACCTTCTTTAAATAGAGTTATTTACCTTCTAGATAGAGTTATTTGTTTCCTAGATAGAGTTATTATTGCCTAGTCTTTATCCACTAGTTTTAGAGTTATATTAGGAGAATAAACCACCTCTTTCATCTATAAATGAGGGCCACTACCATAACATGACATTGAATGTTTTTGATTAATTTATTTGTGAGATAGTATTTTCTTTTGGTTTTAAACCTTCTTCGACTTATTTTTTTCTCTTTCGATTTAAGTGGCGTCTTTTTTTCATATGAACTTATAATTGATTATTGGTTGGTATATTACTTACCTTTAGGGGGTTAATTGGTGGCGTTCTTGGTTACTTTAAATTGTGGCCTTTTTGTTGGGTGAAACAAGTTTTCTTCAGGCAAAAAGCACAACAAAATCATCATTTTGATCGAGTTCTTTGAATCACCGAATTGTGTGGGGGGGCTCGCTACAAGTTTGACAAAGATTCATATCATCTTAAGTTGCTAAATTTCCAATAATCATGGAAATGTGGGGTTACTTCCTTTTTGGTTCATCGCCACTCTTTTATTGAGTTCATACATGGTTGTGTCTTGGATTGTGGAGCATCCATTCGGGCAGGTAGCCTTTCCTGGCCAGGCATTCTAATTCTTCTTTCAGTTGTCGGCAATCTTCCTTAAGATGTCCCTTATCTTTGTGAAATTGACAATAGTAAGGGAAGTACCTTCTGCGAGTCACTGGTCTCATTTATGCCGGAGCATGTTAAAAGGCCTGTATGTTGGATAGCTCTCAAAATCTCTGCATGATATACACAGAATGTGTTGTGTTCCGTATATCTTAGTTTGTTAATTTTTTCTTTAATTTTCTTTACGGCATCTTGTTTTTACTTTCAATTTTCTTCCAGATGTTGAGGCCTCCGCCTGTTCGTGTTTTGATAGAATCTTTCCCTGCACATGGACGTTCTTCCATTTTTCTTGGCGGATGTAGCCTAATCTTCCATGGGTGTTTTGGGGTTCGTCCATCAGGGCTATCGTGAGCGAACCATCCTAGAGCCCGTGCATGAGGAAAAAACCTGAAGTTTTGGTATATGTCTGGTTGAACCGATAAATGTAATCTCGAATGGACTCGTGTGATTTCTTTTGATATATTTGTCCGAATAAGTGCAAAGATACTTGCAAAGGATTGGGAGTATTGGGTTACCAATTCTTCGAAGTTTCAGATGGGTTATTTGAGAAGTGAAAGGAACTATTTTTGCTTTACTCCTTTTAAAGTTAATATAAAAACTCAGCATGTCACGGCTTCTGATATGGAAGTCATTTCCATATATAACGCGAAGGAATTCAAATGCTTGCGTGGATACGATTCTCCTGAGTATCTAGGTAATCTGTTCATTGTTGCAGGTGCTAAGGTCATGATCTCCTATTGAATATTTTTACATAATGCCTTGCTCATCGCGGTGGCATTTGTGGTGCCAGATCGGCATGTCGTGGGTGCAAGGGCTTGCTCGTACTGAAGCAATTTGTAATTCATTCCTAAGATATGATACCAAATTGGTTAGATCTCTATTTAACATATATTACTGACTTGTAAAGTCGGGGGCCATAGCTATCATCCGATCTGGCACCGAAAGATTCTTGGATGTTGTTGCGTACATGGCATCTTCACTTGGATAAAGCATCTATGGAGATTGACTTCATCACTTAATGTCTTTTGAAATTTTCTTTCTTAATTCAACTTTTAGATTGTTTGCATAGTTGTCCACCGGATTTTCCTCAATTAGTTGCTACTCTCCCTCGAGTAATAGCGACCCTCGCTCAAAATGTAAACATTTATCTATCAATCTCATACTTGCTCTCGCGGTGACACTAATTCCGTATACATTCTCATGCTATAGCAATTAACGTTAGTTTTACCAAGTTTAGCTTAGCCTTTTGTATCTCAACCTTCAACTAAGCTTAATCAACTAACAAGTGTTGGCCAAACACATATAAGTTAGAACAAAACAATAAAGTTAAACACATTAACAACATCACAAAAAGCTAAACATTCAAAACAAACTTCCAAGTCCACTAAGGATACATCAAGCCCTAAATAATGGTTCTAGCCCCTGCTCACTGGACGGGCTTTACAAGAAAAAGATAAATCTGAGTTCATAATGTCAAGAATAATAACAAAGATGAGAAACCCCCCTTTGGAAGAATAGAGAACTCGAGCTCCTTCTGCTCCAAGCTTGTTAGATGATCTCAAGATGGATGATGTGATTAGATGTCAAGTGAGTGATATATGTCTTGAAAGCTATCTTGCTTCGAAAGCTTTGGAATAGATATTTTCCCACAAGTGAGGGCAAACTGGTCAGCATACACATGCATTTAGGGTTTTGCATTTTTTTGCCAAAAGAATCGTGCGGTATCCAAACTGGGGTTACGACTTGTAAATTTTGTGGCCACGGCCTTGCGATTGTGGTCATGATCTTATGCTTCTCGGCTTTTTTAATATTTTCATCAAACCCTAGCAAAACACGATAAATAGATATAAAAGGCACCTTTATCCCTTGAAGAGCATCAAGTTCTAAGCACAAAATTCGTGTTTGAATTGGAACAAAACCAACTAATCAAATATCTCCAAACTTAAACCTTTGTTTGTCCTCAAATAAACACTAAAGCTCATTATGGATCTTACGGCACCTCCCTGTGATTACTGTGCTTAAATACCAGTTGTTGCAACCACATTAAGCAATCGCAAATTCGTGCACATACGGTCAATCCTCTTAAGGAAACAGCTCATATCCATGAAATTTACAAAGTTGGTGTATGGGTCATCCAATTTCAATGAAACTTTCCTTCTTGGGTGCTAAAATTAAAATTTTATCCTACTCGACTCTTCGGACCTTTTCATTTACCTCACTTTTTGCCATGCCAAGTTGGTCAGCGATTGAGATAGACGTTATTTTAATATAGAAGTTCTTCATCAAAATCATACATTAGTCTTGAGAGAATTAATACAACCATGATTTGAGAGCATTTATATACATAGTTGATGCACTTTTTTCTTCTTTTTCTTTGGAATAGCTATATGTGCACATAGACAAAACGCGCAGCTAAAAACTTTTTTTATTTTTTTTTATTTTTTTTATTTTGCTTTTGCTTTATCATATCCATAACTTTACACAACTTGTTTAGGCTGAGAAGGGCTACTTTTAGTTTGAAGAATCGCTCAGTATGCCTAGTAAAGCAAAGACTTAGTCCAAATTACTCCACTTTTATATGATCCCCATAATGTCCCCCACTATCGATTCCCATCAACTATGAAATTCTCTCGTATTGGATAAATACAATTGACCATAAGCGCATAAAGAGGCATACTATCAAGAAAAGAGATCAAAACTCAATCACACACAAGCAGAGTTCAAATTGAGATAGTTCAAACCGACAAGCTAGGCAAACAAATGAAACAGTTCAACCACCACAGAGAACAGCCAAATAAATGAAAGAGCAACAAAGTTATGTGGTGTACCCCTCTCCAAACTTAAAGCGATAATGCCCCTCAGTGGAAGTAAAGGATAAGGAATGTAAAACAATAATTCCATGAGACAAGCATATTTTCTTGAGAATGTCCCAAAATCAGAGTCTGAGTACATGACCTCAACCTCCTGGTCCTTGTCCTCATATTTATAATTATCATCATCCGTATCCTCTACGTCCTCGACCTCCTCTCTAGGAGTTTTTGTGTACTGATTTGTAGAGGCGATGCAGTGCTGAAATAGGGAACTAGATGTGGTTTCTCATACTTCATAACACTACTAAATGATAATTCCATATATACTTTTGTGTACGTAGTAAAGTACAAGTTTGTAGCCTTTGAAAAGTTCAAAGGGTACAAAAATGTTGTTGAGAAACAATTGGGAAAGAATATTAAAGTACCCCGATCAAATCGGAGTACTGAATACTTGAGTACTGAATTTCAAGATTATTTGAAAGATCATGGTATAGTCCAACGAAGGGCTCCTCTATACAATCCAACAAATGAATCCTCTGTACAATCCCTGATGAGTTGAGCAAGTCTCCAAAAATCATTTTGGGGTTATGCCTTAGATACTGCATCTCACGTTCTCAACCGTGTTGCATCTAAATCGTCATCTTGAGGGAAACTCATTAAGTGAACCAATGACCAAGAGGGCCATTTTACCATAATAATGGAAGGCATTATTCCGAAAGACACCACCTTCATGATAAAACTCCCTACGAGGTAGATGGTCATCTTGAGGGAAACTCATTAAATGAACCAATGACCAAGAGGGCCATTTTACCATAATAATGGAAGGCATCATCCCTTTTCAAACACATTTATAAAGGAGAGACTTGCTTATTATTCGGGGGATTTTATATGTTTTAGTCTCATCCTGTTTAAGTTTTCTAGCATGCATATAATCCAATATTATTATCACATAATAATAATGCTAAATAAACACATATAATTGTGGCATGATCATGGACTCTACTAATCTTTTGGCCATTAAGAGATTAAAGGGTTATCCTAAAGGTGTTCTTCAATGGAAGTTATTTAACGCCTTTGCATCAAAACCTTCTTGGATAACATCTTTGTGGCTTCATTTTCTTGAGTTACATAATTCTTAACCTAACTCTCACAATTTTCCTCACACTAGACGACTACAAAATTGCATTATTTGAGAAACCTCAAGTTACATTTTTTTTTTGGGTGGTGGGTGGGGGGGAAAATAAGGAAAGAATTACCTCAAG
>JAOWBN010177383.1:0-30071 GCA_028565015.1 Pinguicula moranensis
TTATTCATCTTTCTAGTATATCCTCTATACATTACCGGGATAGCTCACCAAGCTGGATTGAGCTATGTACCGATATTACTTAAAAAAAGTTATCGATAAGGGATAGTCATGACAATCAGACTTGGTGAAGAGCGGGTGTTGGCAATGAACTGAATGCTGAGATGCCGATGCATTCATGACGTTAGGGGAGCCTTTCACCTGCTACCCTTAGCTATAATGGAGGATATATTGGAAGGACATGATATATAGTTCATGGATAAGAAATCAATCACTAATATCAACATTATAGACTCATCGTCAATGATAGGCCTTACTCAGCATCTGACCTATACATTCTCTATTATGTATCTACTATGTATCTTTCTTTCTTTCCCCTGTAAATACTTTTGATATTTATATAAAATTTGGCTTATCGAAAAAAAAAGGTAGACGACCATGCAATCTTTCGTGGTCATTTGTTGGAAATCCCAAGAAAGCAAGGTTCTAGTTTTTTCAGTAGCCGTCTACACCCGAGCCTCTCAACCATCATAAATGATAATTCATCCAATATTATATGTTCTACAATGGCCTGTCTTATACCTTTCTCATCGTACTTTGCCATCATGAAGTCTTCTACTCCTGCTGATGAAGCAGCAACAATACTAGCATCATGCGTCAGCTTCAATTGTGTCCGGTCCATCATTCGTTGTCTGGTATTGAAGTTATGACACCTCTTGTGGTGAGTTAGCATAGATGAGATTAAAAAACGAAAGTAGTGATCAAGAAACTTTTCAAAAGAAGCCCATCATCGGATGATCTATTGATCTGGATACCTGAGGTGCCATAGAGCTGATGGTGTATACCAACTTATTTTGGACAATAATTGCACTTTGCCGATAATCTGGATCATCATCCTCAATCCTTGGGAAATGCTCCCACATCAGCGAAGGCTTACTAAGCTTCCACCTTTTAGGTTGCGGTACGGATGGGTGGATTGACCCGGGTCATTGTGGTCTCGATCAAGATCCGTAACATCGTCAGAATGCAATAAAGAGTCATCAGGGTGCTAGTCATCTCGATTCATCAATAAATAAAATAACCACTAAGTTGCAATGCAAACATTAATGAAATAGACAACATCAAACTGATTCATGAAAGACAAAATATTAAAGCACGGAGGATAGAGCCATAATTTCATATGTAGATGTTACATATAGACATTACCCTCACCTCCGCTTTGTGTTAATAATAATTTGCTTGTAATTGCAATCACTTTTTTACCAATTTAAAGCGTTTAACAGAACCATAATAATAGATTAAATCAGAATTAAAATAATAGATGGGTTTTTTTACTCCTAATTGCAGAATAATAGATTAAATCAAAATAAGAATAATAGATTAACCATTTTTGAGTAAATTAAAGCAGAATCAGTAGAATCATCAAAGCAGAACTGTCAAGAAGAACTCTCTAGATGCGAGGGATAATTCCAGCAAACAATTAGCCTAAATTTTAATGCAATAAGGAGAAGGATAATGATAATCTGTTAAATGCAATATGAATAAGCATAAAACAAAATTTGTTTTGATCAAAGATTCAAATATCAATAGAAAGACAACACACATTTTTCATTTTCGGATTGGCCCTCATATTGCAACTGGATAACGAGGGCATCAGGACATTTTTCCATTTATTTTTCTGTATTTTTCATTTGTTGCTGAAGGCATAGTGTTTGGGAGATAAATTTGTCCTGAACTATTGACATGATTTAAATTTAAGGTGTTCAGGGAGGTTGCTGAAGGACTGGATGCACTTTCAAGAATCAATGATGCTTATGCAGAAGGAAAGAAAAGCCATATAAAAAAATATTAGGTTAGAATATTCTTCTATGTTGCTGCAATCTTGGCTTTTATAGTATATATGCTTCCATCATTATTTTTCACTTTTAGGTTCTGATTATTTCATTTATGCAGGGTCAAACACACTTACATATTGGATGATCCGCCAGGCTTAGCTGAGCTGATTCCATGTGCATCACCGGAAGGAAAACCAAAAGATGAGGCAATCAATTTTTCTATGAGTTTACTGTAAATTTTGTTTGTGCGACATTGTTTCAAGAATTCTTTTATTGATTGCTTTCCAAAATTTTAGATCATATAGAGTAGTTGAACTTTAAGTTGATTACGTATTATGCTTGATTCCGTTATTCACTAAATTAAGTGTTGATGCTGTGTTGATAGAATCTCGAGCTCGACGAGAGATGAATTGCTGTCACTGGGTCACGATAGCCGACATGCAAGGATTAAGGAGGAAGAAGAAGGCTCGCCGCCGTGGCGTAGTTTTTCTGAAAAATTGAAGAGTGAAGACGAAAATCACGCAACGACTCGACTGACAATATTTCAGTTTGAAATGTGAAAATCACGCATTTCATAACGTAAGTCTCAAAATGTTAAACGAGCAATTTTTTGTTAACGGATTGAGCTGAATTTTTATTAAAAAATGGCCGTAAACCGCTATCGTTACTGTTATTTTAGCGAATTTTAAAACACTAACCATTACAGTTATCATTTCCGCCACTACCGCCTGTAACGATAGTAGTAACAGTAACGATAATGGATTTTTGTCAGTTTCGCTACTCATTATCCACCCCTATTTGGTACCTATTTTGCCACTGTTAGAGAGGTGTTTCTGATAGAGTTTTGGTTTGAGAGTTGTATTTTGGAGGTCTGAGACATTTTGGTGAATTAATACAAGCTACAAGAGTATTCGATTCCGGAGCTCAATGTGGACTAGCTAGAATCTAAGGATCCGATGAACCACGGGCCTTAGCGTACATTTTATTTACATTTTTTGCTATCTTTCGTTATATTACAATTTTTACTTGAAAGTTCTAACGATTTCTTTGAGTGAAAGAATCCGTCTTCGACCAAAACCCCAACAATGATGCGGTGAAAGTAGAACGAAACCCTAGAGAAGTTAGGGTTCTAGTACATCCCTTATCTCTAGCATTTTTTTTTATTAAGGCTTTAGTTAATACTATATTAGAGCAGCTAGTGTGGATTCTTCTGTATCTTATACTTGTGCAGTGTGTCATTACTATGTGTAAATTGAGGCTTGTAGCCGTTGCATGTTCTGTGAATCTTTGGACTTACTGTTCTCTGAGGCTTGTAGCCTTTACATGTGATAGTTGTTGACCTGTCAATCTTGTGCTCCAATATGTTGGTGGTTGAGATTTGAAATTTGTTGAAATTATCTTGTGATTTGTCTTTGACTCTTTTGTGATCCGAGAAGAAATTATGTCAACAAGAGTGGAAATCTCAATGTTTGATAGGAAAGAGGATTTTAGTATATGGTCTAGGAAAATGGAAGTAATTCTGTCGCATAATAAAGTCTGTTATGCCCTTAGGGAGGACATTAAACTCTAGCCTGAAGATGTTAAGGAAAAAATTGGGCAAAATTAAAGCAGATGCTTATAATCTGATTATCTTGAATCTTTCTGATTATGTGCTTAGGAAAATAGATGTAAATGAAGATCAAATAGCTCTTTGGAAAAAACTAAATGCTTTGTATGCCTCAAAATATACTACAAACTTGATTAAAGTTAAAGGTCATCTATTTGCTTTTAGAATGAACCTTACTAAGGCCCTGTTTTGCGCAGGCCTTCTTCTACTTCTTCTACAACTTCTTCTTATTTTTAGAAGGGATGGTGTTTTGCGCAAGTACTTAAACGATAATTATTTTTAGAATAGAGGTGTCTCGGAGCCCCCCGTCGCCGCTGTCGGAGGCCCGCCGCCGCCGCCGGTCGCCGGAGCCCCGCCGCCGTACCGGAATTGAGGTGCTTTTTTTTAGAAGGAAAAAAAGCATGTCAGGATGTGCTTATTTTTTAGAAGGTTTACCTTCTTAAAATAAGAACAAATAGTAGAAGGTTGGCGGTGCAAAACACTCATTTTTAAAAAAAAATGTTTATAAGCCAATTATAATTTTAAGAAGGTTGCGCAAAACAGGCCCTCAATGATTTCACTGTAGCTCTTTCAAGCCTCGATTCATCTCCTACCTACATAGGCCTTCTACAAAACTAGGGTTTAAAGGATGAGTGATTCATATGGTGATACAGGATGAGATTTCGAAAAACCCTAATTTTCACAGTCTGGTATCGCGATGAGTGCTTGGCTATGGTCAATTTGGTCAGAGAAAGGAGGCGCTTTTACTGTAATAAAACTAGGTAAAGAGTCTACGATGAAGCTGGAAACAAATTCTTCATGGCGATTGAAGAGAAAATAAGCATCCACGAATCCGAGGATGCAAAATTAGTGATCAAGCTGGATAACAAGAAGAGAGTCTTTTGTGTTGCCCCGGCCGCCACTAAAATTCTTCACTTGACTACCACCTAATCATGAAGTAAGCAAAGCTGTTGCTTCTTCTTTTCTTTTTTTTTTCTTTTTTTTTAATCTTTATGGAGAAGATAAATTCATTACTACTTAGGATACAGCTTCTGGGAAAGCTGAATAAAGTATTGAAGATGCTCATAATACTCATATCAAAGGCATCATTGTCATACACCTGAAGAAAGATGATTCAAACGAGATGGATCCTTACATAGTTGCGTCTGCATCATCCGATGGAGTTATATACGGGTTTGGGACATGCGGATGGCCAAGAAATTGAAGCCCACTGCACAAGCTGCGGCCAACACCAAATCCAGGCTAACATGCGTTGAAGGATCATCTAGAAAATGTGAGTTTACACTCATTTCTAGAACCCGATCAAAAACCATAAAACTTGTTTTCTTAGAAGGCCATTACATGGGTTCTTTTCCATCTCAACGAAATGTTTGTAAGGGTTAACCTTGTGGGACGTTTTGGCATATTGATAGCACAATCATACTATGGGTCGTTTTGAGTGTGACGACTTGTTGAGCTACAAATTGGAGTGTCATCGCTGGCGGGAGCAACAACTCTTAGCAATGAAGCAACATCAGTAGCTAGTTCGTATGTGTCATATTCCTTGTGATGACAACAAAATCAACAAGTTTGGATGACTTGGTTGCAACGACTTTCTCGAACTTTACAAGCGACAATGTCAGAACATATGTGAGCACTCTTTGATCCAAAACAAATCTCCATACGTGAATTGGGTGTCCTGCATGGGTTGTCATTGGGTGTGATTGAGTACTTTAAGGAGCGTATGCAAGCACTTTGGGGAGATGAAGATTGAAAAAATAGTGTGATGTAGGAATCACGTGGACTTATCTTTTGTCAATTGTTCAACACGGACCTGGTTGGTCATTCATTATTGAGAAGTTTCGGTAGAACCTTATTGTATTATACATGAGTGAAGAACAATTATATTATCACGGCGGTGAGTGAATTGTATAATATGCAAAACTCAATAGTGAAATATATTATAATGGCAAGGCGTCGTAGAGTAAGTGGTTGAGATCGAATTGCATAATCATTGTAATTTTTTTACTTTGCTTTATGTTATGTTAGTTACTCTTTGTGTCATACATACATAACCACAAATATATATACCATCACTTACTTTACAATTGGTATAAGAGTCAGGCGTGTCAGGAAGTCTATTGTGTCAAAGAGAATGCAATCAGGACAACAGTCAATATATCTATCATGAAATAAGGCATTTTGGTCTCTCGCCTGCCACTATTGAAAGGAAGTAACTATGCCTACTGGAAAGCACGCACGCACACTTTGATCAAATCCCATGACAAAATGGCTTGGCTAGCCATTCTAAAAGGTTGGAGACCCCCAAAGTTTCTTGACTAGGATGAAAAAAAGACATATAAGGTGAAACCAGAGGAAGAATGGAGTGAATCTATGTTGAGGAATGAAATCGAGAACTCCAAGGCTCTAAACTCTCTGTTTACTTCAGTAACCGAGGATTCGTTTAAACTCATATCCTTATATATTGTAACTAGGAAGGGATGAAAAATACTACAAAATTTCCATGAAAGCACAAAAACAATAAAGGAATCCAAATTCCAGATGGTTACCTCTTAGTTCGAAGTACTTCAGATGGAAAAGGAAGATACCATTGTTATATTTAACTCCAAGTTAGGGTATAGCGAATGAAACAAGTCAACTGGGTACACCATACTCTGATGAAAAATTAGTAAGAAAAACCTTACGTTCTTTGCCCAAAAGATTCATTGCTAAAGTTGTTGCTATTGAGGAGACCAAAGATATTTTCAAGATTAAGTGGGAAGAACTTATGGGGTCATTTCAAACCTGGGAAATGAACCTAACTCAATCAAGGCAAGAGAAGGGAGTGGCTCTGAATTCAATGACCAAGTGTTCTGATGATGGTATGGCTCTGTTCTCTCTGCAACTGGAGAAAATGTCAAAGTAATTTGGGAGAAGGAAAGGTCAAAGAACAATCAAGAGTCTTGCCACATGGAGTGAGGGAACGGGAAAGTCTGATGAAACTGATCTACTCAAAAAGATCCAATATAGAGAGTGTAATGATTATGGGCATTATCAGCGAGACTGTGTGAACACTCAGAGAAAACTGAAAGACAAATCCCTGAAAAAGACATTAAGCAATATTGGTCAGATGATGATGCTGAGGGCAATCAGATGGCATTTATCACTATGGTTGATGAAGATTCACTTCCTATTACAACTGATCAACCAGATAATGTTGTCGATCCAATCATAGGCGACTTGATTGAGGAATCTCCTAATGATAAGACCACTTCAGCAAGCAAGAGTAAGAAATCTAGTGAATTAGAAACTAAGAAGAGTAATCTTGGTTGGACCACAGATTATAAGGCAGAACTCATGAGATTCTATGAAAACTGGAAGGCATCTGATTGACACATTGATAAGATCAGATCAGAAGTACATGACTTCATAAAGAAAATTCATGAGCTAGAGATTTGTTGTATGAGGCTTATGAATTTAAGAGTCATATTGTGTAAGATTTGAAGCAGGGGCATCAGGAAGAACTAATTCTACTTCAAGGAAGATTGAGAGAACAACTACTCCGAACTGAAAAGACAGAAGAAACACTGCATCGAGTATATTTTGGTAGAGTGGCACTGAACAATATGCTGAAAACAGTCCAGACAACCAAATTGGGATTGGGATTCACGAGTGACAAAAGTAAAAAGACCGACTCAAATCGAGAAATAGAGTTTTTTTGTTGGACAAACCTCCAAACTTGCGCATTCTATCAAAGTCCAACAATCTCCACCAACACTGCTCATTCAAAACAAACACCAGGAACCTCTATTTGGATCGTTGAAGAAATGAGGATGCAACATCTATTCTCGTTCTAGACACAATGAGTCATTACTTTAAGCTCAATAGACAGCTTATGAAAGAGCATCGAGTTTTTGGTTCACCCGAGTATAGTCAATCGGTCACATCACTAGACTGCCTTGAAAAATAATGGTTTCCCCCAAAAGGAGTATGAAGCCTGATTGCTCACACGCTCTAAGGGCAAGTACTGGAGATGCCTGGTACTTTGACAATAGTTGCTCTCATCATATGACGGGTTGTTGTGATAGTCTGAACAACTTCCAGAAGCATAGTGTTGGACTTGTAACGTTTGGAGGAGGCTAGAAGAGCTGGAAAATTGGCAAAAGTTGTTAATGGATAGGTCACTTAAGAATGTGCTTTGTGTGGATGGGCTACACGCAAATTTGATTAGTCATTCAGCAGTCACGGACATTGTTACCACTCGTGTTATGGAACTTCTACATATGGATCTGATGGGACCGACTACTGAGATAAGCAACTATAGCAAGAGGTATATTTTGTATGTGTGGATGATTTTTCTCGATTCACTTGGGTATGCTTATTACGAGAAAAATCAATAACATTTGGAGAATTTTAGAGATTATGCAGAGTCTTACACGCAGAGAGAGGAGCCCCAATGGGTTCAATAGCCCAAATTAGAAGCAATCATGGCAAGGAATTTTAGAATCGCCTATTTAATGCATATTGTATCAAACATGACATCAGTCAGGAATTCTCAGCTCCCGAACTCCATAGCAAAATGAAGCTATTGAACGGAAAAATTGAACCCTACAAGAGATGGTGCGAGCAATGTTTCAAGAAAGTGGTTTGAACACGAAGTGGTTGGCTGAATCTGTCAATATGGCATGTTACACGATCAATAGAACATAATATCGGCCACACACTAAGCAGACAACCTTTGAGATCTGGATGTGAAGGAAACCTAGTATCTTACACTTTGATGCATTCGACAGTCCATGTTATATTCTTTAGGATTGGATGCCTGCAGGGAAGTTCGATGCTCGTAGTGACCCTCTCATATTTCTTGGATACTCCCTTAATAGTCATGCTAATCGTGTTTATAAAAAATGCACCACGTGGTGGATGATCGCTCGGCCTTAAAAAAAGATGTATGAGCTGATGATGATGTTGAGAGTGGCACCATCCCATACTCAAAATTTAGTACAAACTGCAGAGATTACTAGGGGTAATCATTTGGTTATTCGGTTCGATTATGACCGTAACCATAATCAAACCGAATTTCTTTTGGTTATCTATCGATTTTCGGTTAACCGAATAACCAATGATTTTTTTGTTCACCACTTAGAGATTACAGGAACTTCAACTGTGCAAAGCAGAAACACAAAGAGTACCTCCATGCCTGATTTGGCCAACCAAACTTCATTTAGTCCAAATCTTCAGCAAAATGTAGACTCATTCGACTCATCATCTGAAGAATAATTCGTTTTTTAACCAGTGAAAGGCATCTTCGAGCATCACAACCGGCCAACCAAAATTAAGAAGAACCATCCCCAGGAGTTGGTCATTGGGAATATTCAGGGAGGTATTCAAACTCGTTGATTACCTCATATTGATTATAAGAGCATGGCCAAAGGGAAGAAATCCTTGAGTAGTCTCATGTGTTTCACTTCATCTGTCAAGCTACCAAATGTGAAACAACTCTTGTAGATGAGTATTGGGTAGTGGCAATGCAGGAGGAGTTGAATCAGTTTGTTAGAAACAACGTTTGGGAACTTTTGCCCTTACCTGCTCATGGCAACATCATTGAGACAAAATGGATTTTCAAGAACAAGATTGATGAAAGGGGGAACATTGCTAGAAATAAGGCATATCTTGTGGCCAGGGGTACACCCAAGTTGAAGGACTTGATTATGATGAGGCATTTACACCTATTGCACAACTTGAATCAGTTCACATTCTTCTCATTGTAGCTTTTAGCCTAGATTTTAAGTTATTTCAGATGGATGTTAAGAGTGCTTTTCTCAATGAGTATCTACAAGAGGAAGTGTATCTTCACCAACCCAAAGGGATTGAAGATCATGATGCTCCCAATCATGTGTATCGCCCCTCATAAGGTGTTGTATGGGTTGAATCAGGCACCAGGGCATGGTATGATAGACTTACTGCATTCATGTTAGAACAGAGTTATGTGTGAGGGGGAGTTTTTTTTTTGGGTAAACCAAATTTCATTATGAAAAATAGAGTATTTACAAAGAAAGAGGAAATGAACTACAAAAGTACAAAAGTACTCCTCCTGACCACTAGAAGGTATAACTAGATAGTATCATTGAGCTTGAGCTGAATAACATTCCTTTTCTTCATACCCTCCCTCTGATATAGATAAGGGTGATCTTGTGCATAGCTCACTTAGCAACATAGTAGATCACAAAGCAACTCATCATTCAGATAATCGCCATCATCCACTCTTCATCAGAGCAAAATTTCATGAGTGTCCCATTATCAATATCCATTATAGGAATATTGGTGCACAGCTCGGTTATGTTTGGTGAGTTATCCCTGTATTGAATGAGTCGGTGGTACTCTGAGTAGACATGTATATCAGATCAAACCCAAAGAAATAAATAGCATAACCTATCTAAGTAGTGGAAAAACTTTCTTTCTAACATGTGCGAGGGGGAGTTGACAAGGCCCTATTTGTTCTCCATGGAAACAAAGGGGTGCTGATCGCTCAAATATATGTGGATGACATCGTATGTGGCTCCCATAACACAGGACTAGTTGATGAATTTGTGAAGTTCATGCAACTCGATTTCGAGATGAGTATGGTGGGTGAGTTACGTTATATTTTAGGGCTGCAAGTGATGCAACTATCAGATGGACTATTTTTTTTTTTCAAAGCAAGTATGCCAACAATTTAATCAAGAAGTTCAATCTAGATTCTGCATGCCCATGTCTATAATAGATAAATTTAACAAAGATGATAGTGGTATTGCAGTTGATCCAACTAGATACAGAAGTATCATTGGAGGTCTTCTCTACTTAATAGTTAGTCTTCCTTATTTGTGTTTTAGTATGGGAGTTTGCGTGTGTTATCAGGCCAAGCCAAAGGAATCTCATCTCAAGATCATCAAACGGATATTACGATATGTTGGTGGCAAAACCGAGTATGCGATCTAGTATTCAAAAAATTCCACACTCTCTTTGTATGGATACAATGATGCTGATTGGGCCACCAATGATGATGAAAAAAAGAATACCACTGGAGGATACTTCTAACTTGGGGGCAATCTTGAATCGTGGTACAATAAGAAGCAAAATTTGATCTTGTTATCTACAACTGAGGCAGAATACAGTGTTGTAGGGAGTTGTTGGACACGACTTCTCTGAATGAAACATATGATGAGTGACTATGGCCTAGCCAAATGGGATGTGGTGCTGCTCTATAACAATCTGAGTGCAATCAATATTGCCAAAAATCCTGTTCAACACTCTCGCTCCAAGTACATTGATATTCGTTATCATTTCATTTGGGAGTTGGTGTAAAGCAAAGTCCTTCATATTGAACATGTAGACCTTTCGCTCTAGCTCGTTGATTTTCTCACAAAGCCTATGGATGATGTACGACTTGAAAAGCTTCTCAAAGCCCTCAAACTATGTTGTCAATAGCTTCATTTTGAAGAGGCACTCTCCTGCGTCTACTGATATCTTTGTGGGAGAAGTATATATGGTCTTCTACTCAGGGGGAGTGCTCGTTCACTTTGATTGTATTTGGCCTAAAGGGGGAGAACAAAGGTGCACTAAGTTGTGCGATTGTGCCATACAAAGCCAAAGTGGGAGATTGTAAGGGAAAATTTTGTGGGACGTGTTGGCGTATTTGTAGCACAATCACACTATGTGTAGTTCTGAGTGTGACTTATTGAGCTACAAGTTGGAATAGCATCGCTAGCTGGAACAACAATTATTAGCAATGAAGCAGCATTAGTAACCAGTTCGTAGGTGTCATCTTTCATGTGATGACAACGAGATCAACAAGTCTGGATGATTTGGTGACAGCGATGTTCATGTGTGTCATCCTCTGTGTGGTGACAACAACATCAACAAGTTTGGATGACTTGGTAGCAGCAACTTTGTCGGACTTCACAATTGATAATGTCGGAACACATGCGTTGACATGAGAGCACTCACATGCACAGGATTCATGGAATCCATGCAAGGTAAGAGTCTTGCAATTTAGGAAACAAATAATAATAGAGATAATGACAGAACCAAGGTGGACTCAAACGTGAGAAAGATCCTAGTTGGTATAGGATTTAGATGTGATCAACATTTACTACCAAGTAAGTATTTTATGGAGAAGGAAAGCCTTGGAGACAAGTTTGGGTAACTGGCAAGACTTGTCATTGTGAAAGAATTCAGTTGGTATAAATATTTAGGCCTTTAGTGTTTGAGTCGCACTCTTTGATCCAAAACAAATCTCCATACGTGAGTTGAGCATCCTACAAGAGTTTTCACTAGGTGTGATCGAATACTTCAAGGAAAGTCTGCAAGTACACTTGGGAGAAGAAAATTGACAAAGAAGCGTGGCATTGGAATCACATGGACTTGCCTCTTGTCTAAGGGTAAGCAAAAATATCATCGGTATTGGTAATACTGAAAGCGATACCTATACCCGACGTTTTTTGGGTGTTTCGGTATTCAGCATAGGTATTGGTACCGAAATACTAACACCAGAAATGTTTGATATGGTATCAGTATTTATCGATCCCAAATAGTTTTTTATTTTATTTTATAAAATTTCTCCTAAAGAAATTCATTTTTTCTACATAATAGTACTAAGAATGGGATTTGAGTAAAGTGAAGAAGTGGAGTAGGGTATTTAGAGAAATTAAAGATGAAGATTTTTTTGTATGCAATCAATGTGAGACAAAGAAGATTCAATCTTAGTCATTTATCTTAAATTGATATTAATCTTAACTGTTTATCTTTATATTTTCACTAGAATCTTAAGAGTCCAACCTTAAGGACAAAGACATTATGTAATCTTGCAAACTGTGCTTTTACCTTGGCTTTTTTGTGGGAAAACAAGATAGTCCACCATGTGATGCAATGCCGTAACGTCATAGCATCAAGAACACGGTTATCTCCAGGATGCAAACATGGGCTTTTAGCCACAACTACCTTTGTCAATCCATCCTTGGGAGATGTTATTCAAGTGCTTTCTCGTACCAATTCCTTTGCCCAAGGCCTTTGAATAGTGCATTATATGTGATGGCATTCTGCTTAACCCTCCTGTCTCCTCGATTTGATCAAAAAGTGAAAACGCTTCATCCATATCATCATTCTTGCAAAAAGAGTCGATCAAAAGATTGAATATTACTGTATTTGCTGCACCATTTACGATGAGCTCATGGCTCTGAATATATTCATGGCTTCTTCAAGATTACCGTTCGAGCAGTAATGCTCCATAAGTAATGATAGTAGGCTTGAAGCCATTTTCTGCCATCATTCTCATCACTCTTTAGGCTTGTGTGAAATCCTCTTTGGAACAATGATGAGAAAGCAAAGTGTTGTATGTAACCCGATCACTCCGGCCTTATTCATATCTTTAAGCATCTCCAAAGCTTTATCCAATTTGTTCCTCCAGTAGAATCCACCAATTAGAGTATTGTAGTCTATATTTAAGGCAAAACCAGCTTCTTTCATCTTTGACATGATAAAGTAGGCTTCGTTCATTCTTCCAGCCTGACTAAGGCCTGAAATCAAGCTGTAGTACACAAATGCATCAGCAGAGCAACCATTGCCCCACATGTCATCAGACAACTTTAGTACCTTGTCAATATTGTTAACTCTGGAGAAAGTTGTTTTTAGAACTGTGTAAGTAACTGCATTGCATTTCAAACCCTTCTCTTTCATATAACTAAAAAGATTCATTGCACTGCCAACTCTACCATATCTACACATCCCATCAATCAGCGAATTCAGAGTAATAACAGTTTCCTCGATACCTTCTTTGCTCACCTGTTCAACACAACTCCTTCTCCTTCTCTATCTCACCTGCTTTACAAAATCCATCAATCAAGCAATTGTAGATGATAGTATTTGGGTGACACTGGCACTGTGTGATCAGCTAACTGAAACCTTGTGCATTTGAATAATGAGGCTCAAAATGGTATGTTCTTTATATAAGTTTTTATCGTGTCCCTCTTTCAATATCAATTCTTCTTGATAAATTGGAAGAGCACACAATGTCTTTGTCCTCAAGGTTGGACTCTTAAGATTCTAGTGGAAATATAGATGAAAGGCTAATATTAATATCAATTTAAGATGAACTGTTAAGATTGAATCTCCATTCGTCCCACATTGCTTGCACAAAAACAAATCTCCACCCTCAATGCCTATACATACCCCACTCCACTTTCTTGTTTTATTCAAATTTCATTTTCAACCTTATTAGATAGAAAAATAATTTTTTTAGTAAAAAATTTATAAAATAAAATAAAAATCAAATATTTTCTTTTATTTAAAAAATTGTTTCGGTATTCGATATCAATAACTAAATACTAAAATTAAAAATTTTCAGTACGATATTAGTATTGGCCTATATCGATATCGAAGACCGATTACTTACCCTTACTCTTGTCAATTGTTCAACGTGAATCTGGTTGAGTCATGAATCTTATTGTATAAGATTATATATGAGTGAAAACAAAATCTGTTATCACAGGGTGAGGGAATTGTGAGAGATTGTATAATCTACAAAATAAATAATGAAATCTCTTATAATAAACAAGGACCCACATAGTAGGTGATTGAGACCGAACTGCGTAATCACTGTATTTTTTTACATTGCTTTATGTTTTATCAGTTACTCTGTGTGTCATTACATACATAACGACAGATCTATATACCGTCATTGACTTTACAATTGGTCTAAGAGCTAACCATGTCAGGAAGTCTTTGGTGTCAAAGTGAACGCTATCTGGAAAACAGTCAGTATGTCTACCATGAAAGAAGGCACGTCAGTCTTTCGCCCACCACTTATGGAAGGAAACAACTATGTCTACTGGAAAGCATGTATGCGCGCTTTCATCAAATCCCATAATGGAAGGGCTTGGCTAGCCATTCTGAAAGGTGGGACACCCCCAAAGGTCCTTGACCTAGATGGAAAAGAGACAGATAAGGTGAAATCTGAGGAAGAATGGAGTGAAGGTTAGTTGAGGAATGAAATCGGGAACTCTTAGGCTCTAAACTCGCTGTTTAGTGACCATGATCAATTTAAACTCATATCCTCATGTATTGTGGCTAAGGAGGCATGGAAAATACTTTAGAATTTCCATGAAGGCACAAAAATAGTAAAGGTATTCACACTCCAGATGGTCACCTCCCAGTTCGAAGTACTTAAGATGGAAGAGAAGGATATGATTGTGTCTTTAACTTTAAGTTGAAGAGTATAGCGAATAAAGCAATTCAACTAGGTGCACCATACTCTAATAAAAAAATTAGTAAGAATAAATTTACGCTCTTTGCCCAAAAGATTCGATACTAAAGTTGTTGCTATTGAGGTGGCCAAAGATATGTCCAAGATTAAGTTGGAATAACTTATGGGGTCATTTCAAACCTAGGAAATGAACTAAACTCAATCAAGCGAGATAAGGGAGTGGCTCTGACTTCAATGACCAAGTGTTCAGATGATGATATGGCTCTCTTCTCTCGGCAACTGGAGAAAATATCAAAGAAATTTGGAAGAAGAAAATATCGGAGAACAATCAAAAGTCTTTCACCACAGAGTGAGGGGACGGGAAAGTATGATGAAATTGATTTACTCAAGAAGGTCCAGTGTAGAGAGTGTTGAAAGAACTCTTTGTGTCATAATCATGAAAGTGCGGAAGCATAAATTTAAAGTGCGTGTTAAACAAAAGTTTTCAGAGTTCCATATCCATGAATCCATCTTTGATTTACATAGCTTTTAACAAGAATACAAGAAGAGGTATGCCTTTCTAAGAACCTTTGACACAAAGTTCTTCAAGGTAGTCTTCTTCTTTGAGGTGTTCAAGTGTTTACCCTCTATGGAAGTCCAAACAACCTCACTCTTAAGAGACTTATACAAGAATTTGTATAGCTATGTATGTGCTTGGAGTGCTAGCTCCTATTTGTAGTCAAGCCCTTCTTAGAAGATGAGAAGAAGTATCAAATCCTTTACCCCATTTCTCCAAATTCTCCCCGGGTAGAGAGGGAAACTAAGGAGAGGGAACTTCTCTTTCTATCTTCTCTAGGCTTCAAAACATACAAAATGCATCAAACATCAATATAGTGTGAATCATGGGGTATTTATAGATTCAGTTTAAGTCTTGAGATGCAAACACATGTCCATGTTAGTGGATCAACATTTTATCCTAGCCATTTTATGTGTGACATGGTTTTACAAGCCCATGGTTTTAACCCATGGTTTTGTAGATGACTTCCACTGTATACAACATTTTGTATATGAACACCTCAATATGTATATTTTTATTGGATATGCAAGTCTTGCATGAATTTTTTTTGGACGAAAATGGCCATTAACTTCACATATCTCATATATTGTAAGTATAGTAACATTACACTAACTCATCTCTATGAATTAGTGCATTCCGACAAAGATCCAGCTACATGTATAGTTTTGAATCATTCAAAACCTCCCACAAATATCTCATTTTTGTATTTAGGTCCCTCAAGTATCAAATACTTAAAATTTCCCCCTAAATCTTACCTTGATGCAATTCGGCCCCTCAAGAGTTTAGTATTAATGTGTTTGACCCTATAAGTTTTCAGTAGCTTGGCAATGAACCATGAATTAACATAATCAAATTCTGGTTGAATTGAACTCATTTAATTCATTAATCACTAATTCATGTTCATAGACCATGAGTGATATCTAGCAATATGTCATGGTCACCCAAGTATTGAGAATAGTCATGTTAGGAGACGAACAAATTCCCGTGTAATTCTTATCACTTCACCTTCTCATATTCCAATCTAACATATAGATGTTGTTTTTCAACCTATTTAATATATGCTTAAGATTTTTTTGTATTCAAAACCATGATCTTTGAGTATTAATTAAGAATTATTTTCTAATTAAATTCGTGCTTTGTAAAGGCTTCTCATGATTTCTTACAAGTTCCATAGGGATATCTCCTTCTAACTATTTAGGAGTGCTGAATCCTTTATTGATCACTCAGGGTCCATTTGGTAGATAGGTAAGTGGGTGATAACTCATTGATTTCGCGAGTTATCCATATAAATATGTTCTTTGGTACATACCTTTGCATTATCCCCGGCCCGATCGAGTTATCCCCAGGCCCGGGATAACTCGATGCTAACGCCTTCAAAGTTATAACACCAATTTTGAGCGGATTACATTATCACTTCTCTATACTTGGTCTTAATTACCAGTGTACCCTCGTGTTTACCTCAATATTTACGATTATTGTCATGGTATAAATACTATACTCACACCTCTTCCTATTCCGTTCTACACATTCGCACCCCATCCCAAGAGCGACCTGCCCCTTTTGATTTTCCATTGAATGAACAAGATTCTGGCCAAGAGCCGAGGTATAAGTTTCCGTTTCTCCGTACTCGCACCGTCCAGGATCTAGATCTGACCTTTTCACTGTAGATTCGCGGTGGTCTTCACAAAATACGTGTAACCTTGACTACTTCATCGAAGATTTTCATTCAATTTTCATGTCTGTTCTATTTACATGTGGTGTTCACTGATAATAAGGAAGTGTGGTTTTATTTTTGCCATACACGACCATAGTTGCATGTTTGCTTTATAGTTTTCGGTTGAGGATTCATGTTTATGATTTGTTGATTTCAAATATTATATATTTGTTGTCGTTATGTATTTGTTGATTTATGCTTGATTCTATATTGTTTTTACTGGATCTATCCTTAGTTTGTGTTTAGACAGATTCAACATAAATAGGCTTGATTCTGTATTGTTGTATGTGACTCCGATAAGGTTGACCTTTCTGAGGGTTCAATAGAGGCAATCCATGGAACTCCCATGCCTGGACGGTTGAATTAGAGGGCAGATAAGAAACTTTTTAAGAGCCCAACAACGTACCACAAGTTATCTCCTTCCAAACGCTCGTAAGAGAGATATTGAAGTGCCAGCGAAAGATAACGTCTATTTCACTATGGATGAAGAGAAAGCAATGGTTAGAGCTCTAAAGGAACTAGATTTGGAAGGTTATTGGAAGATGAGAGTGAACGATAAGTGTGCTGGGAGGATAAGACAAATAGTCTTAGGTAGCCGGATCATTGGGAAAAGTGTGGAGAATAAGATGCATAATTGGAGCAAGGATTGGTGCCTCATGTATGAGTTCACAAAACTGAGTGGAGCTTCCATTGATCAGGAGACACACTCTGTGGTTGTTGACAATGAGGAAATGTAGAAATAGTTTGCACTAGTTTGTATATTTTCATGGTTTCTGCTATCTGCAAATGCGTATGTGCTAATATAGTTGATGCAACTAGTCGTACATGTGAGCAGTAGGTTCAAGAGCCTAAAAGGAAAATCATTTTCACACTATGAGGGTTGGTACGAATTCTTAAGGCAGCATTGAGCGCAAAGGTGCCCGAGATCACACAGATCCTGAAGATGAACATTTTGAGGCCCCAAACATGAAGAACTTTACGTGATCGACTCTTTCCTATTTGGCCCAAATGATGAGGGAGTTGGTGACTTTTCCCAACATAAGGAAACGCTTCCAACTGAAAAGAGTCCTTCAACCGTGGATGTTGAAACGAGTGATAGTAATAGTAAGCGGAGGAAGACCACCACCACAAGCCAGTCAAGCTTCTACAATAAGGTTAGGCACACACACTTGACCATGCTGATCCTGTGCTTGCCAGAGCAGAGAAACTCCTATCCGTCGAAGAAGATAAACTGAAGGAAGAGTCCAAAATGCATAAGACCATACAACTTCTCAAAGATTTGGATGAGATTGATATACTCTCCTTCGAGAACAGGGTGAAACTTGTAGACTACCTTGTTGTGAACGAGGGACTTTATTGCTTCTGGCATAATCTTGGCCAGGGTGGCCGTACTGAATTTATGCAACTATTCTTTTAGGGAAAAATTTAGACTGATAACGATTTTGGTTTGTTCAGTCTTATGAACACAGTCTGTTCCATTGAATTCATTAAGTCTAACACTAGTTTATTGTTCATAAGCTATGCATGAAATTAGTATTCCATTTTGATTTAGTTTGACACTAGTTTATGGGTGATATGCCGATGTAATTCATTGGTTTTACAGGGCAAAATAACTTGCTATCATGTGAAATCATTACACCAAAACAATATAAACTTCATAGACTATGAAGAAGTTGCTAAAATATTGTGTCAGATGCATCTAGATGTAGTTACAGACAAAAACAACTACACAAACACCAAATTGCCTTGATATACATCAACCAAAAATGTTGCACTTGATATACATCACAAAAACAACGGCACAAGATGGAATCTATCCAAAACACTGATCAAACACCGCTTTCCATGCCAGGAACCTTTAAAAAAATAGGTCAGATAGACATGCAAGGACCTCACCCGAATTCATAGTATACTTATTGTAGTGTTTACCGAGGTAGAAGCGATCTGTTCAGCTGACGAGGGGTTTTCTACGACCAATGGTTCAGGGTACAGGAAATTCTTTGAAGTACACGGTAAACATATTATCAACACAAGATGGTGTGCGGTTGTTTTGGTCCATAACATGAAAATATTTTGAAATTAATGGCGTTAGTGCCACACTTTTGCTTGGCGGGGTTGAGAGCGAAGGTTGATACCTTCAAAACCAAAGAAGGTTCTTTAATCTATTGTGATAGGGAATGTTAGAATCGTGCCACAAGTAACACATTTGGGCATCAAACGAGGGTTTTCACTTGACATGGTCAGACTGTCCTAGCATTTCGAGACCCCGCATGCATCAACTCGTACAAACAGAGTGAAAACCTCGTGGATGGACCCCGATTGCATTAAGAATGCGATGAAACAATCAGAATCTAAGGCGACACTTCCATTGATGTTCTGTAAGCGATTAGGCGGGAGAAATTGGAGCAGTAGGGATTATGACATTAAGGTATATATATGTATGTATGAGGGGTAAATATGTAATTGAACACAGAAATGGATGATGTGGCATAGTTATCCTCGTTTTATATGGCAATACCAAACAACACTAAAATTTTCTAGTTATAACCTACACACCGTGAAAAGATGTGTACCAAATATGGTTTGCATTTTTTAATTCAAAAAGAACCCCAGAATTATCCAAAAGGTAGGATAGTTATTATCACACTACCAAATGGACTCTCATAAACCTTCCATATTTCATATCAATCCCATTTTTAGCCATTTAGGTTGCGTTTGATAGCATTTTTTGGGGGCGGATTATGACGGATAACCGAGGGTTATCCGACATTGCCCGTCGTTTGGTGCACACACTTGTTATCCCATGGCCCTTCGTCTTGGTCCAACCAAGCCTGGGATAACTCACTGTTTCCGCCTCATTTTTTGTCTGCCTAAATATGGGTGGATTGCATAATCCCTCACTTATCTGAAATGTGAAGTTACAAAAATGCCCCTAACTATCAAATAATTTACAAGAATATCGTGTATAAATAAACAAAATCTATCCTATAGTAGCATCTTCTCATGCGCGGCCGGGAATTCGAGCAACCAAAAATTCAAATCCAGGCTTCCCAATTCTTGTCACGGCCAAGATATCTGGCGATGCCCTCTAGGGCCAAGGTTTATGCTTCCGAATTTCATGTAATCGATTGTTATCTATTGTGTTTCACTAAACATTGCTTAAAATCAAATTAACATATGTTTAGGGTAAGCTATTCTAATCCATAGATCTTTGCTTCAACTCCAACTAACCCTACATGGGTGAATTTTAGGGTTCATGTTTTGGGGGGATGTCCGTAGGGTTTAGGATTAGATGATTTTGAACTCTTAAGTTTGATTAACCTATTCTAATTCACAAAACTTTACTTCAAATACAATTAAACCTACTAGCCAATGAATTAGGGAACGGATTTTGGAGGAATGTTCATAGGGTTTAGGGTGTTTCGATTTTGAACTCTTCGGTTCGATTAACCTATTATAATTCACAAAACTTTGCTTCAAATACAATTAAACCTACTAACCAGTGAATTAGGGTACGATTTTTGGGGGAATGTCCATAGTTTTTTTTAAGAATAAATTATTTGTAGAAGAGAGCAAAATATTTTTTTTTGATGCGAAGACAGAGAAAAATATCATTCTCTTTCATTTCAAAGGAAAAGGAATTCCATCATATTAATATATCCGCGGATACCCACAAAAGAGAATTATTTTTTCTAGACTTTCCTATCACTTGGGGTTCGGGTTTAGGCACTACGCTCTTCATTTCTTAAAACTTAGTGGATTCTGTGCCACTATGTTTTACATACATGTTCCGAATTTTTGCATTTTGGTATTACACACATTAACTGCTTTTTTTTTTTCTGAATTTTGGCATGTTGCTGTTGTATTGCACGTATATAATGTCAACTATTGTGAAGACAATGATATTTTTATTTATTACATCCAAAGGAAACTTTTTTGCTATTATATTATTGTGTCTTGGTCCAATAGTTACATTTTGATGGATCAGTGTGCAGATTGATAGACATTCATACCCTACGTTGTCTATATAGTCTATGATTAATAGGTTGGTTACTACTACTTTCTTGGTTTGCATTAGAGCATTTGTTCTTTCAATAGAGGGTCCATTTTGAGACAATGCCACACAGCCTAAGTATAAGCAAAAGCGTAATAGGGATGCATCTTCTTAGCACCTTATTCTAGACAAGATTTCAGAACAGTTAGCATTCCTCAACGAATCACTCAATAGTCAAATAGGAAATGCTTTAAAAATTTCAGAATGTCCAGCCAAGCATTTTCAGAACTATGTAGAATCTTGAGGGAGGGCTGTGGTTTGAAAGACGATAAGTACATCTTGGTGGTCGAGAAGGTTGATATCTTCCTTTGCACTCTAGCTCACCACCAAAAAAATACGGTCCTGCAATCAGATATTCCATCAGGTTCTATGCGCAATGCTTAAACTGCAGAGCAAGTTGCTTGTTTCTCCGATAGTAGATGACACATGTTCTGATAAGAGGTGAAAGTCGTTCCATGTGTGTGACTTTTACCTTTTTTTTGGATCATTGCATATTTTCCTACAAATTTTAAAGGTTGTTCTAACTTATAGGGTTGCGTTGGTGCATTGG
This sequence comes from Pinguicula moranensis, assembly GCA_028565015.1. NCBI lineage: Eukaryota > Viridiplantae > Streptophyta > Magnoliopsida > Lamiales > Lentibulariaceae > Pinguicula > Pinguicula moranensis. Next base: position 21,531 of record JAOWBN010177383.1, read on the forward strand.
ACGACACTTACATTCCGGTGCACATCCAAGTAGAAGACCAACCACATTATTGTACAAGGGAAGGTCATTTGGCCACCAATGTACTTGGTGTTTGTGATACACAGGGGTGTTTTATATACATACTTGCCGGCTGGGAGGGCTCAGAGGCAGATGATCGTGTACTCCGAGACGCTTTTACAAGGCCAAATGGCCTTAGTGTTCAAAATGGTGTGACTTGACTAGCTTTTTTTGAATATATACATTGAACATTGAACTTTTGTTGCTTTGTTATTGCAGGGATGTACTTACTACTTGTGTGACAGTGGCAATATGCACTGTGATGGTTTTCGCACTCCGTACATACAAACAAGATATCATCTACAAGAGTGGGGTGGTGCAAATAGAAGGCGTGAAAACTACAAAGAGTTATTCAACAACCGTTACTCTTTAGCTCGCAATGTTATTGAACGGGCATTCAGTATTATGAAGAAGTGATTCACAATTCTACGGAGCCCTACTTACTACCACATACACAGTCCAATATTGTGCTAGCTTGTGCTTTGCTATACAACTTCGTCATCCAAGTCACACCTTCTGACCCCCTTGCTGGAGCAAGCAACTACACCCTTGGCGGGGCAGGAGGAGTGTAATCAAAATACAACATTAATAGTTTATATCATTCAAACTGTTGACGCATCTTCGGGGTGGAATCAATTTTGGGACAATATAGCCCATAGCCTCTAGGATATGTACACTTCATAGAGACCATGATTTGTCGTGACTTATGCACACCTATTATTTGTACTTGTCTACATTTTGTTGCTTAATTTCTTGTACCCTGCATTTCTGTACTTGTCTACATTTTAATGATTCTGTTTGAGTGAATAATAAAGATACCCTCAGTACTCACACTTTATTTTGATTAGGTTACATAAACTTTTTTTGATTTATCGATGGTCATCTATTAATTTTTTTACCATGTCATTGTTGTCTCACACTTTGTTGGATTTTCTATGTTGCTCAATCTGTAGGGGCATAAGTATGGATGCAGCCAGCCATGTAGATGAAAGAGATGAGGTCACTTCAGAGAACAGGGTTGAGGAAGCTAAAACACCATCTTCGAGGAACATGGACGTTGCCAAAGCACCTTTTAAACGCCCCAGAGCTAAGATAGTGGTGGTGAAGAAGAAAATAAAGGTAGAGGCATCGCCTGAGCCAACGAACATTAAGAAACTGTACCTAACTCCTGACGAAGAAAGGATTTTGCTAAATGCTTTAAAAGAGCTCGCCCTTGAAGGTTGGAAAGCTGGACAAGGATGGAAGCATAGAATGCACTATAAAGTCGCTGTTAAAGTGAGGTTGTCAGTTGAAGGAAGCACCGTTATCGCAAAGAACGTTGAAAATAAGATGCACAGTTGGGGTAAGCAATACCGGTTGCTGAATGAATTTTTGAAACTGAGTGGGGTGGTCATTTATCAAGAAACGCATGCAATTATAGTGGATTATGATGATATGTGGGAAGAGTATGCACGAGTATGTATGATTTCATTACTGTCGCATTATCTAAGTTGCGTATTTCTCCTTTGGTATAATTATCTATTCCTTTGTGTTGTCCCTATCCAGGTGAATAGCAAGTACGCAACTATTAGGGGCAAAACCTTTCCGTATTATGACCTTAGTGCGAGTTGTTTGGGCAGTATCGTGCCACGGGTTCGGGGACTAGAGACCACAGCATTGCTGAAAGAAAACATACTCCAACACCTTCCACTTACTATAAACTCATTGATGACTACGAGAAAGGAATAAATGATTCAGCCTAACCCAAGGCATCGGGTATGAAGGACAAAGTTCCACCAGTTGTAGATGGTCAGCGAGCGAAAGTTGAGGGAAGAGCAAGAAAACATTACCAACTAGCCAGTCAAGTCTCACCTACAAGGCAGGAAAAACCCTCTCCAATTTGTACCTAGTTTTCATGCAAGCAGAACGAGTGTTTATAGAGCAGAAGCTAAATCTAAAGGAAGACAACAAAGTTGAAGAAGGACTTACAAGAGCATGATAATCTGAACTTGGTGGATAGGCTGCGGCTTATAGATCACTTCCTCGTGCATGATGGTCACTATTACTATTGGACAACTATGGATATCGAGGAGCATGCTAAATTCATCAAGGTTTTCAACAAAGGGAAACTTGGGTAAACTTGAGTTAGAAGTTATGTTGTTGGGTGTATTTTATGCACACTATTTTTGCAGTTAGTTATTTGATTCAAACTGTTTTTGGAGTTCTTTTTTAGCACTACAAATTATTTTGGATACTTGGCTGGGCGTGGATGGACTTATGTATTAGTTTGTGCTATTTTTGGAGTTTAGTCTTACTTTTGGGCAACCAAATACTCATATGTATAACTTCAAACTTTTCTGTTGGATTAGCTTGTTGAGTTGACGTGCAGGTTTACATCAGTTTTGGTTGTGTTTGACAGGGCATCTGTTTTCTAAGCTTCGTTTTCTCTAACCCATCCTAGGCTATTCCTTCTTCTTCTTCTTATTCGAAGCCAAGAGGTTTGATGATCAACAGCTTAATTGGTTGGTTTCTTTGTTCTAGAAAAGCCAAGAAGAAAGCAAAGATGGCAGAGGCCAAGAGGTCTGATGATCAGATCCCGCTAACACAAGTAGATAGGTTACCTTCAGTAGTATGCCCTCAGAGGTTAATAATCAAGTGTACGGCTAATAACTTTCAGACAGGCATATATTTTTGTCCATTTCGCTCTATTAGTATAGTTTTGAAGTCGGAGTTGGTTACTCATGTGTTGACTAATATATTTGTGTGATATGTTCGATGATTTGCTTAGTCGAAAATTTCATGTGTTTTTTCCGAGTCACTTGATTATGTAATGTTATATGAACTAGGCTTTGAGATTCATTTGATTTCTGTTATACAACTACTTAACATACTCACCTTGGTTCTCTATAAAACTTGTTCTACTCTAAGGCTGCAAAGCATTCATACCAAGAGTGTCGTTTCTCATCATATCCTCAACATCATTCAAGCTTTCAAAACCGAACCCCCTTCCATGCATAAAGAGAGGCTCTCTAAATTCATGGAAGAGAAGCTGTCACTATGTCTGCCACGTTTTTTTTGCCATAGCTATACGAGTAGCTCTCATATGCGAGCAGGGGCGGTGGCTGCTCCCACCCAAATTAACAACAACTGATTATGCATTCATACATATCACCTGCATCATCGTGTAGAATCTTCATCCATCGTGTTTGTTTGATAATTGTGCTACAACTGATATTTCATACAGAAATTGGACTTGCAAAATGTTTAATGTTTATACAGTTTCTTGACCTCATTGTTAACATCGGATCGGTGATGAGATACTGTTCGAGTTGGATTGTAAATCCATGTTGTGTCTGTCTCTTTTGCCTAACAAAATTGTGGGAATAACATATTAATTTTGCAGTTCTAGCACACCTGCATAACTTTCACCGGCTATATAAAAGTCTCAATGTTTATACTGAGGAAACTTCTCAAACCAATTGAGCAAAAAGGCATATGCATCTTCAGCTAAAGAAAGATCCATTATCCATTTCCAAAAAATCAGATGTATCTACTCTCTTGTACCATTTCATATGCAAACTAATTACATGTTTTTTGTCACCTACAGTGTACAAATCTAATGAAGTATTGGAGTATGAAAACCAAAACCAGCTAGTGACTCCATGAACAACAAGTTTGCCACTGACACAGATCAAAAAGCAACATTCTTCAATTGCTAAACAAGTTCAGCAAAGACAACAAAATGTTGTTCACAATAAGACAACAAGATCACATTTGATTACCAACAAAACTGATTGAATCCAATGTTTTCAGGCTATCCAGGACAATAACTAATCATATCATTCTCATAATTTACACTAGACCAACAGAAGGAAAGCATTATAAATGAATTTAACCACAAGAACCCAATTGTCTACGAAAAATGACTACAATTTATAAGCCATGAATCAATAGCAACCAATATAGACAAAAGAATTACAACAAAACGAAACCCATAAATATAAACATTATAAGTGATTCTGGGTTCCAATTCTCATCGGAACCTAGTACAGAAAAATGAATATTGGAGGTGGCTCACATAAGGAAACCCAGAAACATGAGCATAAACATTATGAGTGATTTTGCACATTCAAAACCAAAACAAAGAGGTACTCATAAAACCATAAGATCTAACATGGCATAGGCATTGATAAAATCCCAACATTCAAAAGGAAAGGTACTACTTTTCTAATCACATTGTACTACAAAAATAAAAAAATCCCAGACAAGTGCCAAAACATAATACTTGTCCAAATCCGGGATTTTAAAAGTGCCAACATGACATAGGGATACGATTTGATACTAATCCTTCAAATACTAACAATAGATCAGCATACATAAGATCTCATTTCACAGTTTAGGTGAAATACTCGTTGGTGATGCAAGAGGTGGAACTTGCAGCTGGAAAAAGGCAGCGGTACACATTCTGAATTGGGTCTTCTCCATCAATAATGACTGGATCTTCTTCAATGCCTCTGGTTCTGCGTTCAGCTGGTCTCGTCAGTTCAACGGTGGCCGAAGTGGTGCGATTCACGTGGGTCTGAATACCTGCTTTGAATGCACGAGAATACATCATCAAAGAGAACCTAGTATGTGGCTTCACCATGCAACGGTGAACGATGGATGGTGGATGCTAGCGGGCGGTGAGGTTTCCTGTGGCGTCTTCCATGATGCGCAGGATGGACGATTCGAAGAAGATGGGAGGTGAATTGGGCGGATCTGCAAATTAGGGTTCATATGAAATTTTAGAGCTTTTATACAAGTATTTCGAGGGCATAATCATAATAGCATTGGGAATAGTTGATAGAAGTAGGACAATCCCTAGATTATCCGTATCTACCAAAGAGCTTATCCTCTCAAACCCTGGCTTTGCGTTATCCCTTAAAACCCTTTCCAAGCGGGTGGTTAAAAAACATTCACCACAGAAACCCAAAGTTATATGCGAACCAGGACAATTATAATCCTGCTACCAAATGCAGCCTTATGGTGTAACTTCGAATAGCATCAAAGAGTGACACTCCATACTCAAGATTCTATGGTGATCTCAAGTCTAAGGATCACTTACATCTATTATTATTTAGAGTATTAACCATTGACAATATGGTAATCTTTAGATGAGTAAATCCAATGTACTTGTCAACTACAAGCATCCATGTTTTAGCTTAATTGTCTCTACACCATAGTTGATGAGAACATGCTAACCTATCTGCATTAGTGATGTATTACCTCACTAATACTATGGTTAGAAATATTTAGTATTGGTAACATTATCAAAGTAGTCTCATCATCACAACCCTTTGTGATCTACTTTGAGTTATCAATACTTGGAATTCATTATTTGATATGCAACAAAACCAATAAATAAATCACGTAATGAAGAATGCTACAAATCAATATGCTTTGATATGAAAGTGCTAGTATAAATGGCCCTAAAGTGATTGGCCTTGGGGTACAATACTAACAAACTTTCACTTGCACTAAGGCCAATCAGTCGTGCTTCTTAAGCCTGAGTGATCATAAATGACTACCATGTTTTATCTGGAATAAAGCCTAGGTCAAGGGATCCCTATCCAATCGAATCTTCTTTATCTTTATATCGCTTCTCTCTAATAGAATACTTCCTCAATAAATGTTTGGATCATTGATGAGACCTTGCTTCCTTACTTGTCCTATTGATCCATTACTATCACATAGTTATGAATTTGCAATAGACAGAACCACATCAAGCTCTTGAAGAATTCTTTGATCCAAACAGATTCCTTTGTGGCTTCTCAAGCTGCAATGTATACCACTTCTGTTGTAGAATCTTTTTCAGAACACTTCCAAACCATAGTACCTCCATATACTAAGGTAGAAGCGATATGTTCAGCTTACTCTTAAGGTACTTCAAACTTTCTTAGCGACAATCCAATATTCCTCACTATGATTGGATTAATACCTGCTCATGGCACTTAGAGCATAAGAGACATCGGGTCTAGTACATAGCATTGCAAACCTTTTGCATGCGATCTCATCTTCATTAGTCTTAGGTGTCATCTTATTTAAAAGATGTATACCATGTCCCATCAGAAGAAACTATTTTCTTCAACTCATCTATGCTAAATCATTTTAGTACTTTGTCTATGTACATTGATTGTGATAGACCTAGCAACCTTCTGATCTATTTCTATAGATCCGTATTCCCAAAAATATAGGTTGCCTCTCCTAATTCTTTATGGTAAATTTCTTGGATAAAGCTTTATAGACTGAAGCATTTGTATGTTGTTTTCTATTAGTAATATGTCATCTACTTATAACCCTAGAAACCGTTTTGCACTCCCATCAACTTTCTTATGTACACAAGGTTCATCATAGCTTCTGATGAAATTAAACTCTTTTGATCCTTTCATGAAAACTGATGTTCTAACTATGTGTTTGAACTTCTTGACTTATCTCATCTCTATGAGATAACTACTCTTGTTCTATCTATTGTCATTTCATAGTTGTGATTTTTGAACTTCTTCAAGATCTACTCTGCTCCCAGTAGCTTCTTCTAGAAAAATCCTTTCTAAGAAGACAAACAAGTATTGAGATAACACTTTTTCTCAATGGGATTTTAGAAATTATATCCAAAACACTCTTTTTGATATTCTACAAGTATGCATTTCCTAACTTCAAGCTTCTCCGAGTTTATTTGCTTCACATAAGTTGGAACTTCATAAATCGTCAATTGATTTAGGTCTGGTTTCTACCCTATCCATATCCTATATGGTTTGGTTTTAATCATCTTAAATGGAACACGATTAAGAACATGGGATGTGATTTCTAGGTCATAACCCCAGAATAATTTTGGGAGACTTGCTCGATTAATAGATCGTACCATATACTATAATGTACAATTCCTCATTTCTAACACACCATTCAACTGTGGAGTGTAAGGAGGAGTCCTTTGCAGGACTATTTCATAATTCTTAAGGTAATCTTGAAACTTGGTACTAAAGTATTCACCAACTCGATCCAATCGAAGTATTTCGATACCTTTTCCCAATTGTTTCTCAACAATATTCTAATACACTTTGAACTTTTCAATGACTTTGAACTTGTACTTCATTAAGTACATATAACCATATCTAATACGGTCGTCGGCGAATGTTACAAAATATGAGAAACTACCTCTAGCATTGATTGACATTATATCACATACATCGCTATATATTAGTCCAAGCAATTCGTTAGACCTATCTCCTTTTCACTAAAAGGAGTGATAGTCATTTTTCAAGTACGTATGACCTACATGTCTCAAACGATTCGTAATCAAATGAGCCCAAATCATCACTATGGTGCAATTTGGATATGTGGTTCTTACCTGTATGACTAAGTCTACTATACTAAGGTATGAAAAATTGATGTCTATCATTTTCCTTTTTTTGGTATCAATATTGAGTATTGGTTCACTTATGTTCAAAACATAATGACCATTTATACTTGGGCAACACAATATTGGATTTCATTCCTAAACAAAGTACAACTATTGTTCTTTGTACAATAATAAAATCATTCTTGTCCTAAAAAGAAAAAAATATTGTATTTTTAATAAGTACAAAATATAATAACATTTATTTAGTTCTAGTACAAGCCCTTGGTCTTCTTGAGATTGTAAATCCCAATTGTTGGCAAAGCAACCTTTGCTCCATTGCCGACTCTTAGGACCACTCCTCCTTCAGCCAAACTTCTATCTGCTTTAACTCCTTCAAATGAATCAAAATCAAATGTGAAATGGGGATCAGGTATGTAATACCAAAGAAGCATAAATAGATAGTATCTCAATCATTTAGATACCTGATGAAGAAGTTTCTTCAAGGATTCAAGATAATCCTTACAATTGCATTTCCAATGGTCATCCTAGCCACAAAGAAAGCAAATGCCTTTTTCAACTGTCTTTCCTTTCTTCGCACCACCACTTGCTTTTGATGCGCTCTTCTTTTGCTTTTGCTTCTCAAGCTTAGCGTTAGACACCTCTTTGTATTTTGAAGAAGATGCAAGAAATATGGTACTCTTATCCTTCTTAAGCTCACTCTCAGTGACTATCAGCATGTTCACCAATTCAGTTAACATAACTTGAATCTTATTCATGCTGAAGTTGATGACAAATTGTGAATAGCTGTCCGAAATGGATTGGAGGATCAAATCCGTACAAGAGTCATCTCCAAAGGTCACACCCAAGTCTTTCAACCTTTTGATAAGACCCATCATTTTAATGCCGTGTGCTGTTATGGAGGTTCCATCTTTCATCTAGCATCTGAACAATTCTTTGTGAAGATTATATCTCTCAGTCCTAGACTTAGGCACTGTTTTGCGCAAGCCTTCTTCTTCTTCTTCTTCTTCTACTTCTTCTACTACTCCTTCTACCACTTCTTATTATTTTTAAAAGCGGGAGTGTTTTGCGCAAATACTTAAACGATCACTATTTTTAAAATAGAGGTGCCT